>VZUI01079709.1:0-11187 GCA_013401135.1 Cettia cetti
AACAGTTCTGTAAACATTACTTTGTTTACATGAAATTTCTGACTCCAAGGCTGAAGGCTGGAAAACAAGGCGACAGTATTCCACTTCTTTCTACACTCTCTTCTCTGAGTTGCTGGAAATGAGAAAACAATAAGCCTTTTGTCAACAGATTAACACTTCTGGAAGTGCCTTTCTGAAGGAAGAAGGCTTCATCTATTTTCATGTTTGTCTTCCTGTTTCGTACTTATTCTCATCAGGGCATGTCTTGTGAGAATCAATGTGTGGGTGCAGTTCTGTTGCAGAGTCCAAGATCTCTGCTTAAGGAGGAGGGACAAAGCTTCTCATGGAATGTTCTTAATCCACAACTTCTCTATACCTGTCCCTGAAGTATATATGCACAATTGGGTTTTTTTTTTAATGACTATTTTTGAAATAACTTGTCTTACAGTGGATTGCTGCCTATGTAGCTTTTGGCCACAAGCTTTGTTATCCCCATTTGGGATGGTGCTGAATCAAATTAAAGTTCTGTTACTAGATTTGCATCTTACTAATTTTTTTTCCCCTTTTATGGAAGTCAAGAAATCCATTATTCTAAGCATAGTCTATGGATTTCTACATTTCTTCAGGGGTTCTGTCTGCTTTCTTGGAGTCCCTGCTTTCCCAAAGGAGTTAATAAGAAGTGCTTCATGTGGCTTTTCAAGGAGACAAGCATGTAAAGGCAATACATACAGAAGGGAAAAATGTGGGTGACAACTTCAGCTCAGTTCAAATTTTTACACTGCTTTTATTTTTTTTTACATTCAATGATGTGTTCTGTGACTGACTGCAAGCAAGTTTAGTACACAAAATATTTGAACAATCTGTAAATTAGAAGATAGAAAAAGATGATGTAGGTTACCTCTCTCATAGCAAACAAAGGTTTCTGAGTTTACTGTTGCTAAAGGCTCATCCTCACTTGAAAATATTTGTTTGCATTGATCAGGAGATAAGGGAGGTGTAGACTGCCCGCCTTCACAGCATAGCTGAACTCCCAGTCAAAGTTTAACATATGGAATGTGTTCAAAACCAAGTACATGACTATAATGTAAAATCTCTTCAGCAAATGTAACCTTGGTTTGACAAGATTGGAAGCATTTAAAAGAAATTTGAGTAGTACTGGAGTGGTATGACACAAAAACAGCTCCCGTGGGTGTGTCGCGTTCCTGTACTTGAGTTTGTCTTGCCAGATCATCAGTATCTTGACTGGCTCCCACAGCTGGTTTTCCTGCCTATTGCATCTGATCTCTTAAGAGATTTTAAATTATAAATTCTTTAAATACGGATGTCTCTTCATCTATGTACTGGAAAAATTTTTAGGCAGAGTCCTTTTCTCTCCTTTTGAAAAATATTTCTTTGGTAAATAAAATCCAATATAGATTTCTGAAAGGGACTTGGGAGTTTATCTGGACCTCTGATCCAAGTCAGTTTGAAATCTTTAAAAATAATTTTAAAATTCTGCGAAGTTTCTGGTCTTCTTTGGCAATCTGTGTAGGTGCTTAACTATGCTTGCAGTTAAGTTGCCCTAGAAATCAGCCCAAATTTAGCCTAAATCTTCTGTAGTTTGAGCCCCTTTCATCTGTGTAGGGAAGTGTGTTTCCCTTGTGTTTGCAGGAATCTTCTATTTATATTGTCTTCTTTCAGTCCAGTAAAGCCTGAACAAGTCTATTCAAATCTCTCCTTAGGTTGTATTTTCAAGGCCTCTTTCCTTTTTTTTTTTTTTTTTTTTTTTTTTTTTTTTTTTTTTTTTTTTTTTTTTTTTTTGTGTAGCTGCTTTTGGAATTCTGCCAGTTGTTCTATGTCATTTGAAGCTGTGTTTCTCAAAACAGGTTGAGGTATTTGTAATGCTAAGCAGAGTAAAAGGCTTATTCTGTCTGTTTAGCAATGCTGTTGCTTTCCACGGATCCTTTCCTGCTTTAATGCTGCCTAATAGTTGGTTTCTGTTACAGATTTTTATGGCTTATTATTTACAGCCAAAACTGTGCTTTGCATGTAACTTAATTCACCTCCATTTGAGGCTTTTAAACCTTTCTTAATTTTTTTCCAAGATTTTCAGATCAACTGTTTACAATTTTTATAGTGGAATGTCTACTTGAAGGTGTAATTAGTGTACTTACTAAAAAATTTAAATTTTTCCTGTTTTCATAGGTTTGAGTTAGTGGAGTGATATCTGATACATCCTTATAGTTTGATGGTATTTCATCAATATATATTTTTTTGTACAATTTGGATTTGGGTTGGTACTTGCCAGCAGCACAAATGTTAGAATTAAGACAAGCTGACTGGCTGTAAGCATAACTTTAACCATAGCCAGCAACTAAGTACCATGCAGTACTAATAAAAAAGGAGACAAAGAAATAAAATGGCATAGAAACAAGTGATGCATGATACAGTTGCACATTACCCCCTGACCAATGCCCAGCCTGTCCCTCAGCAGTGATTGGTCCCTGGAGTCAGTTCCCCCCAGTTTCTATCCTGAGCATGTTGCTCTATGGTATGGAATATCCCTTTGACTAGTTTATCACCTGTCCAGGCCATGTTCCCTCCCAGCTTCTTGTGCACTTCCTCACTGGCAGAGCATGGGACACTGCAAAGTCCTTGACTTGGAGTAAGCACTGTTCAGCGGCAACTAAAACTTAAGTGTGTTATCAGTGTTATTCCCATTAAATCCAAAGCACATCACTGTACCAGCTATTAGGGAGAAAATTAACTTTGTCCCAGCTGTTCCTCACACTGGCTGTGCTAAAGATAGGTTTGATCATGGATGGCAGTCATGCTCATGTGGCAGGCCACATCTGTTAGTTGCAGTCATATAATCAAATCCTACTTGTTCTGGACAAGCTTTTGATTCAGTTGTGCTACACTGTTTACCTTCTAAGTTTATAAATAGATACTGTGTAAAAAGCTGACAGAACGCTTTATAGTATTTGATTTCAAGTTCAAGGGTCTATGATTTTTTGAATTCTCCCTTTTAAAGACAATGCTCTAAAGAAATGTAGCCCCTTTTTCCAGCTTGAAGAAAATCTTAGCCATGCTAATTTTTTCTCGGTGGATAATTATTAAATATGACTAAGCATAATTTAGCTTAATATCTTTATAGAGTTTACTTGTATTTTGATTTGTCAACTCCTACTTCTCCAGATTGATTCTGAACCTTATTTTCAATTTTCTTTCTGAAATTGTCCATACTGCCTTTATGATTTACAGGCTATTCGATTTGTGTGTTTTTGTGACTATTAAAAAGAAAGATGCCTGTAAAGCAGATTCTTATAAATTATTCCTAGGGTTTAAGCATTTGTTAGAGAGAAAGGGCTGCTGTCAATTGTCATCTTCAGTTAGGAAGCTAGTAGAAATAAGCTGGTTTTGGGTAAAATATAGTAACCACACAACTCAATTATGGTTATTAATGATCTGAAAAAGACATTAATAACCATAGAATCACAGAATGCTTGAGGTTAGAAAGACCCTGTGGAGGCCACCTACTGCTCAAGCCAGGCCAGCCAGAGCATATTGCCTTGATCCATGCCCTGATGGCTTTTGAGTATCTCAAAGGAGGGAGGACTCCACAAGCTCCACAAGGACAAACTGTGCCTGGGCTCAGTCACAAGTACCAAAATGTTTCCTGCCATTGACACAGTGCCTTCTGTGTTCCAGTTTGTGTCCATTGCCTCTTATCCTGTCACTTACATCAACTGTAACGAACCTAGCTCCATCCTCTTTATACTCTTCCTTCAGGAATTTAGGTGCATTGATGAGGTCCCTCTGAGCCGCCTTGTCTCCAGGCTGAACAGTCCCAGCTCTCTCTCAGCCTTTCCCCACAAGAGAGGAAGTCAATTCCCTTCATTATCCTTGTGGCCTTTGGGACTCTCTCCACTACCTCTGTTTCCCTCTTGCTGAGGAGGCCAGAACAGCACCTGCTACTCCAGGAGTGGCCTCATCATGCAGTGCTCTATAAGGAGTATGTGTCACCTCCCTTGAATTACTGGCGACACTTTGCAAGGTTTGGCTGAATGAGGCAGGTAATAGTGTTTTGAAGAATTTCAGAGCTAACAGGAAAGAATAAATGGACAGAAAAAAACCCAGGCTTGGTTTAACACTGAAAAAGCCAACAATACATACTTCAATGGAGGCTGTTCAATTCTGTGTGTAACGTGGTGGCTTGAAATTAGAAATGGGAGATGTAATCATGGGCAACCTTCAAGAGAAGCTTTGTAAAGCAAACCAGGTGAAGTGGAGAATAACAGGAGAGTCTAGTGTTGTTATATGGATAGGGGATGTACTGTAATTCTGAGCTCAGTGTCAAGGACTTTTTCACATAGAGTACTGCATATTTATTGTGGATTTGAAGAAGATAAATTAACAAAAAAACAGGTGTGGAAAATACAGATGAGGCATTGTGAAGATCTGAGTTTGCTAATTAAAAAGGATGTAACATTGTAACCTGCTAAAGCTGTTTGTCTGCATAGGAGAAACTAAGTTCATTTCTCTTGTACCACAGTGGGGAGGAGACTGGGGAGGGATCTAGGATGGAAACCTGGATTTCATCTTCCTATCTGCTGACAAAAGCAGGAGTTATGATTGTCCTGTTCAAGAGGACTGCTCATTTCTAAAAATAAGTATTTCTGTTCATGACAGTCTCTTGCCGTAAGCATGTACCTACTTTTAAGGATATACTGAGCTTTAGCTATGAACAGAGATGTGTATGAATATCATAGAAAAGTCAGCTTATTAATTTTTTCCCTTAGGAAGAATATGAATCCAAATTGATTTTAAAATTCTATTTTCAAAAGGGGCAGGCATTTGCTTCTATTTCAATTCATAGTGGAAATACAGGTTTTAATTTTCTAAGTTGATGCTGGGGCTAAGACTAGAAAAATGCTAAGAAGGGCCTAGTAAAGAGAAGGTATTCTGGAAGGTTTGTAAATGCCAGGTTTCAGGATCTAAGATGGTTTCCTACTGTAAGGAACAAAGATAAATAAAGTCTTATGGAGATAGACTTTTAAAGGGAGACTTATTAGTTCATCTTGGCTTCTGATGTAGCACAGTCATAATATTTCCATGGTTAAACTAGTAGGCTGTTTAATTAAATGTGATTCAAAATCAAGATTGGATGCTTTTGTGGAAGATTCCAAGAGTCAGAAAATATTTTCCATTAAACTGGAGTCTGGTAATCACTTTTATTGATTCTAATCTGAGTGTTTTTGAGCTGTATTCCTGGCATTATTTCTTGTTATGCCTGCCTGCTTTTTGCCTTTTTGCTAAGTGTCCTAATGGAACTTCTTTCACTATGAAAATAATATTTGTCTTCTAACCAGGTATTTTCTAGTCTGAGTGACTGTGCCATGTGGGTCTCACAACTGCTTCTGATGTATCTGTTCTGACAAGGGTACTGTGTTAAGCAAGCCATGGGTTTTATCCTTTATGTAAAACCTAAAAAATACCTAAGAATTATCATAATCAATAGCAGTGAAAGTGTTGGTGAAAGGCATTGTGTCTAGTTTCTTCTTTTGAAGAGAAAAATAGGTAGAGGTAGAAATTGTTTCTTCCCATGAGAGCTTGCTTTAGGGGTTAAGGACTGAGTAACTGCTGAAGTGTGGCAAAAGGAGAGTTGCAGAGGAAGCTGCAGATGCCCAGGGCTCATTGAGGGGCTGCAAGGCTGTGGTGAGGAGCTGGAAACAGGCAGCCAGTTCTCAGAGGGAACAGGGAAAGCTTCTGAGGGACTGGGGTGGTTGAGCAGAGTCTGCCACTGTTCAGAATATACTAGACTTGGCTGGAAGAATGGGTCTGTCTGCCAAGGACACAATGAACAAAGGGAGGGATGTGCTTTTTGTTCTGCCTGCCCTACTTGCTCTCAGATTTTTCTGTTAGGAATTTAAACTTCTAGTTCTTGTTCTAGTAAAGTGTGTGTTGTTTTGTTTTATTGTGTGTCATGTTCCTTCTTTTTGTATCTGTTCTCCCCCCACGCTTCCCCCCCCCGCCCCCACCCGAAATTTTAAAGACTTTAAAACAATTCTCAAAAATTGGATGGAGAGGAAAGAGGTGTGAGAATCCAGACACACAATTTTGAAACTGTGGCTAACTCTGGATGCTTTGCATAAGTCCTGTCCTTCTTTGACTAAGCAGTTTGGGTTGTTCACATGTGAAGGCTTTTTTCCTGAAGTTTTCCCACAGCAAATAGTGACTTTTGGAGCATATGGTTATTAAAGTAAATTATTTTTTTGTTACCTTTCTTCTCAGATGCTCCCCTGTAATTTTCCAGTTATTTATTTCAAATTATCTTTACAAATGTTTGGCGTCTTCAATAAAAATGCTTCTTTTTTTTCTTCAGTCTCTGCCACCTGTACTAAAAGTGAGATGACACATTTACTCTTACAGTTACAGGCCTCTGCAACTTAATGTGTATTTGGGAGTAAGCAGTTTTGTAGCTAGAGTGGTAAGAGAAATCTGACTTAACTTTGCTTATAGTGCAACAGAGTCTGCTATTTTAATTAGCATTTTAGGAATTACAAGTTTGTGTAGGAGGTACGTGTTCCTACTATTAAGTTAAAATGTTGGGATTTTAGAGTGAGAGGCTTGTAGTACAATTCCGTAAATGCAGCAATATTTTATAACTTGCTGTATGGAGATGTATAGTAACTGTAGAGATGAAACTATGTGCAAAAGTATAATTATTACCTTTATCCCATGTGGCAACATTCTCAGTTTTGCTCCAGTATTCATTGCTGTAATGTAATTTCTTTCAGTAGGGTTGATTCACCCTGCATCTGTGGCATTATTCTGTGCAACTCTCCCCTCTTGTAAGTGCTAGGAAGGATTTGGATTATTTGAGGAAAATCAACTTGTTTTGGTACAAAGCGCTGTTAAACACTATTGTTTTATATTTGGAATGCACATATATTATGATGTGATGGCAAGCTTTAATAAAAGAAATTGCTTATTTTGTCTTATCTGAAAAATTACAATTAATAAACTTAACAGTTAAATAAACTGAATAAATTAATGGAATGAGGAGCATCAAGGTCTCTGACTCAGCCTTCTCAAAGCAGGGTCAGTGGTGGGGATAGATGAGGTTAATCAGGACTTTGTCCTGTTGGGTCTGGATAACCATTGCCATCCTATGCTTTCTCCTTCAAGCTGATCATCAGCTAGGAGTAGATGTATATTAAGTTGAGGTGGACCTTGACAACAGAAACCTACCCATTGCCTCATCATTCACATTGAATTAAAATTGCCTGCATTACCACTTCATAAAACATCTTAGGCTAACGAGACAAAGCTGTGGGCTGCTTAACAGCAGTTCTGATTATCTGAGGTTTCCCTCTCTGCCTTGTAAACCTGGTCTCATGGTTTTGTGGTGATCCAGTATGATTGGGCCATGATGAAAAACTATGCCTTTAAATTAAAATCTTTGTCCCTTTATTCTTGCAGTTGTAGATTCTATAGGAGACAGGTGTTTTCACTTTTTTATACATCGTTGCATTCACAGGCTTTATTCATTCACTGTTGAAATAATTTGAGAAACTAATTCAGTGATTGCAGAAGTGCAGCATGTCTGTGTCTTGTTAAAATGCTCATTTTAGGCTAGAGGTGTGCTAATATGTTCATGGTCTCCTAAAATACCTTCTCTGGCAAAGGCAGAAATAACTTAGGGGTGCACTGCTGACAGGCTGGAGAGGATCAGCTTTGTCACTGATCTTAATTTACTAACAGCTGAAGGCTAACCTATGTACTGCTTTCAATTATAATCAGAATACCTGATCTATATGGCAGAGCTTCATATAGACTGAAAATGCTTCAATAAACCATCCACTGAAAGGTTTAAGACTACTGTGTTTAGTTATTAAGTATATAATTCTCTATGAATTGTGACAGGACTGCATCTCCCTTTTGTAGGTGTCCCTTACAGTTGATGCTGCTTCAAGTAGAATGTTTTTTCTCGTGATGGCTTCTGTTGTTGTTTTTTTTTTTTTCCTCCCTATCCTTTCTCAGTCAGCACTTGTTATCTTTGCATCTCCAGAGATGAAGTATGACAAGGTTCTGGCATTCCGCTGAAATCACTAAAACAAAATATGAATCTTACAATCTGTTTGCTTGTTTTTAATTCTGTTGTCTGCTCACAAGACTGCCACTACCCTTTTTCTTCCTGTTGCCTCCTTCTAATTCAAGTGTGTGTGCTGGCATAAGACTATATGTGAAATGGTGTAACAGCAAACAGTGATTGTCCCTAACACCCAGCATAAGTTTGAAAACCATTCCATCTTTGAAATTTTTTCCAGCTCATGCATTTGTCCAGCAGAGAGCTACTAAGCTGGTCTGGAGAATCTCTCTTATGAGGAAGGGCTGAGGGAGCTGGGCCTGTTCAGCCTTGAGAAGAGGTGGTTGAGAGGGGGCCTCATCAATGTATATAAATGTCTACAGGGTGGTTGTGGAGAGGATGGAGGCTCTTGGTGGTGCCAACCAATAGAACAAGAGGCAATGGACAGGAAATTCCGCCTGATCATGATGAACTTCACATGTGTGAGTGACCATGCACAGAAACAGGTTTCACAAAGAGGCTGTGGTGTCTCCCTCACTGAAAACATTCAAGAGCCTTCTGGACACAATCCTGTGCTATGTGTTCTAGGATGACCTAGGGCAGGTAGATTGGACCAAATGACCCACTGTAGCCTCGTCCAACCTGACTCATTCTGTGATTGAAGTTTTCCGAGAAGCAGAAAGACCTGACTAGAATATGCTTTCAGACTAGTAATGTCTTTACAGAATCTTTTCTGAACTATTCCAACAGCTAAAAGTGGCAGGAGAGTGATTATTAGTAGCACAAGAGCATTATAAGTTAAGAGCTAGTGGGTACCTCTGGATTTCAGTCACCAAAACAGTATGAAATTGTTGACTTAAAAGATACTGTTGATTTCCTTTCATATTCTCAAGTCACTACTAAGTGTCATAATCCCCAAACACGTTAAACTGTTTTTGTTTTTTTTTTAAGGCATGCAGACCAGGGACATGCTGAAACATTTTTTCAAATTTGGTTTATAATGAAAATACAGAAGGAAGCTGAACTGCAGTGATACTGCCAGGCCTCACAATAATGAATAATTAGGGTGTGTTCTGTGTGCTTGTGTTACAGATTAGTTTGTCTTGACTGTTATAATATATGTGATTTTTCAAAGTCTTGACATTCCTGGCAAGTGCAGCGTAGGAGCTTCTGGATGCATTCTAAATTTCTGGCTGACTGGCAAGCATACTATTTTTAGACTTGAAGGCTTACAGTGTGGAGTTTCACATGCTTGGAATAAAATTAAAAGTTCTATCTGAAAATTAGTGATTTGATTAACTTGAACACAGTTTATAAGTACTTTGCACCCTTTCTAACAAAAACTTGTTTTGGAGAGTAGAGAACTTTAGTGTTTGGGTGTTCTTATAATAGTGACCATGAAGCAGTTCAGCATAAACTAAAGTTACGGTAAACTACAGAGCCCTGGGAGTCCAAACGAAAAGTATTAGTGTTTTTTTCTTCCATTTTGGCAGTTAGAGGAAAGGATGCAGCCAGAAATAGATGCCTTGGTGGCTGATGCCATCATGAGGGTTTGGGCTTCATGACAATGGGACGTTCTTTAATGACTTTAGTTTGTTCTGGAGGGGTGGGATCCATCTGTCTGGAAGAGGTGAAGGAATCTTTGACAGCAGGCTAACCAGCTTGGTGAGGCTGGTTTTAAAGTGAAGGACTTGAGGGGTTGGGTCTGAAGTGGCAATGTTCACATCGTCACATCCAGCTGGGGAACACAAGGAACTGGGAGCTCCTTATGCAGCCACAAAGTTACTATATCACAGAAATAACTGGGACGTGGTGGGCCTGCTCAGGTATGTCTTGAGAATTGGGATGAATGGCTGTAGGCTGTTTTAAAGATAGGAAGGGAAGAAGAGGTGGATGAGTTGTGCTCTATGTTAAGGAGAACCTTGGAATGTGTAATAGCCATCTGTGGTGATCTGTGGAGGGCCTTTTGAATGCTTCTGGGTCGAGCTCAGAGGAGTTGTCTCCAAGGGGAGTCTTATAGTAGACACCTGCCATTAACCTCCAAACCAAGATGATAGGGCCAGTGAAGCAATATTTAGCAGACTTCAGGTCAACAGAACCTGGTTCTTTTAGGTCAGTTCAACTATCCAGGCATTTGTTGGAAGAACCATACAGCAGTTGATGTGTCATCCATCAAGTTTCTGGAATGCATAGGGAACTGCTTCCTCATACAAATGTTAGGTGTGCCAACCAGGAGTGAGGCACTGCTGGACTTGCTGCTCAAAAATGGACAAAACCTGTTCTGTAATATTGCAGTGATCACAATATTGTGGTGTTTGGGATCTGGCTGAGCGTGCTGAAGGCAGTGCTCACTTGGGAGGGATCCATGGACGATAAAGGAGTCTTTCAAGAATGTTTTCCTGAAAGCACAAAAGGAGTTCATCCCCTTCAAAGGTGAGGGGAGTAAGCAGAGCAAAAGGTCCCCTTGACTTAACTGGGAGCTTCTGAGTGCATTCAAAACCAAAGGAGAGCTGTAACAGAGATGGAAAGTGGATGAACATCTGTTGAAACCTACAAGGACATTGCCAGGGTGTGCAGAGATGCAGTTAGGAAAGCAAAATATCTCTTTCTATGTAATTTTCCTGTGGATTATCACAAGTCAGATGAAGCATGTCATTGGGAAAAGCTAGCATGGACTCCCCAAGAGCAATGGTGTGTGACAAACCTGATTGCCTTCTATGACAAAACAGCGTACTTGGTTGATGGGGAGCGAGGGGTGGATATTATCTACCTGGATTTCTCTAAGGCTTTCAATACAATTTCCTGTGGCCTTTTCCTGGAGAAACAGGTGTGTGATGGCCTAGATAAGCAATTTATGCAGTGGGTGGGAGGTGGTTGAGAAATTGCACTTTCAGCCAGGTGGTGATACATGCCTCCTTTTCAAACTGGCAGCCCGTCCCAAACTGGGTCCCTCCCCCAGGGCTTGATATTGGGCCCAATGCACTTTAATATCTTCAAATGTGATCTGGAAGATAGGATGAAACTGAGTAGAAAAGTGGACACTTTGGAAGAGAGTGTCATCCTGCAGGAAGACCTGGGTAGGCTGGAAGAGTGGGCTGACAAGAACCTTGTGAAATTCAACAAGGACAAGTGTAAGC
>VZUI01079711.1:0-32969 GCA_013401135.1 Cettia cetti
TTTTCCTTTTTCTTTTCATTAAATAGTCTTTCTAGTCTAGAGCCTCTCACTTCGTTTTCTTTCAAACCACAACAAACATGTTCCAAACTGTCTCACTTACCTGATAGACTCACTGCGGAAGGAAACCTTCTGCATCTGAATAAAATTTCTGTTTGGTAGAATGACAGGATGACAGAAGTCCCAACATGGAAGTTCACAGGGCTGTGAAGAAAGCATGAGTTTCCCCACTAACATAGGTCACCATGCAACATATTTCCATGGCATAGGACTGAAGTGCAGCTGTACAATGTTCCTTCTCCAATATAATTCACAAGTCAAAGCATAATACATCTTGTACAGATCCCACTAGAACATGCATTGACTTGGGTGCCTGAAGTATGAATACGACTGCTGGCAGCAAAATAATTTTGATTATTACCAGATATAGTGAAAGCTCTCACAATTTCATCTTTTATTCACTTATACTGGAGAAAAATAAGTATCAGACCTACACTCTGCAGGTTTTTTGCAAAGAATTTTTAAAGTATAGCCTCAGATTTTGTTTGGATATAGACAAAACTGCACTTCGGAAAATCAGTCTGGAAGAGACTTTTTAAAGTGTTTTCTTCATCTCAGAATACTCCACACACAATGAGATTTCTGTCAAAGAGGCACAGTACAGTTCAGGTTCCCTTGAACACACAGAAGATCAGCCAGTGTGCTCAGCTAACTTGTTAGTCAGTTTTTATTTGCAAAGGACAGCATCTGGTACTTAATCTCCAGAGTAGAAGGAACCATTTACACAGATCTGAGATCACTTTGTGACAGGTGCCAAAGAGTCATTTCCAAAGGCTTGTGAGCCGACCATATGCTACATCTTTCCCAAGCTGGAATAAAGGCAATCAGCCATCATAAAATTCATTAACATCACAGGATAAATAGATAAATTAGTGATGAAATCACACTAAATATATTGTAGGTATATTTATGTCTCAAATAAACAAAGCAAAACTAATTATAATACCAAAAATATGGTTTAAGTTTTGATTCCAGGAACATGTAAAGATCAAGCTGAATATTTGGTTTTGCAATACATTAAAAAAAAATGATACACCACAATACCACTTCTTTCTCATAGTCTGTCACTCAAACAAGCCTGAAACCATATTTACAGAACATTCTTTACAGAGATGTGATTAAAACATGGAAGAAATTCTCCAAATAATCACTGTAAATAATAAAATCAGCAAATTATTCAATAATCAAAGTGGTTTTCCATCTGATTTAATAAAGTTCATGTCCCAAGACTGAACTACCAGAAGGACAGGAACAGGATACTAAAGATTTACTTGTGGGAAGTGATGAGTAGGATCATGCAAAAACCAGTCATGAGATTTTCCTTGTCATCATTTTTGTGGAAAAATCCTGAACTGAGCTGAGGTACAGAAATTTTGCAGGCCTCAAATTTCCCTAAGTCTGACTTCAGAAGTCCATATTACTTAACAGAGAGTGAAAAGAAAGGAAAACATCCACATGTTGTTCACCTGGTTGTTAAAATCCCGCAACACTATATATCTGGGCAGCTGTTTCTATTGCTTTTTCAGAGGCACTACTTGGGATAGGAAATTTGGCTACAATTCTCAGAAGATCTGGAGAAAAAGGGAGAGGATTGAGGGGTCTCCTGGGCAAGAATGAAAAATCTTGCCTCTCATGATCGATGCTACACAAATGCTTTTTCACACACTTTGTAATCTCTAGTTCTTATTCCAAAGACTAACGTAAATGGAAGAAACCTTTCTACAACAAGTGGCCAGTGACAATGGGATGCAGCAGATAAGCAGCAGTTTGGAGTAACCAAGCAAGCAGTTTATCCAGAGTCATTCCCTGCAAAAAGGCTTTTCAGGATCAGGACTGTGATATGATAAGCCTAGCACTGATGGGTTCAGCCATCATTAATTTCCAGCCATTTGGGAATAGGTGATTATTTGACAGTAAGATGTGATCTGAGAGAGGTGATATTAAAATGTGGAGAGAGCTGCTATTCTTGCACTGCAGCAGTGATCTAATACAATGGCAGAGCAGTGTGACTGGTAAAATTCACAGGGGAACAGACTTCTTCCCAGGGCTCAAATTATCAGCACATTTTCATTGCTGCCTCCAGAAAGAGACATGTAATGCTGTCAGATGCTCTTTGAGTTGGGAGTTCTTAAAAAGAGATGGAAGTGTATGCATTAAAGAAACCAATATTTACTCAAGGACATTCCTCTCATGAAATATAAATGCTGGAATTCTGCTGGTTACAATCCTTATTTCAAGCTTTTACATGAGGGCAATAAACTGAAGAGGATGCAATGCTCCCTTCCCACTCACCATTTTGATTATCATATATGAATTTTAAAGGGGTTGGGTAAAATCCAATCAAAGCTTCATTTATAAATGCTTGTACGTTGTACTACTGTCCTTGGTACACACTCATCCTTAGTCCAAGCAAAATAACTCCAATTCAGGCAACAGTTCCTGAAAAGGAGTGTGGCTTTAACGAAATAAAAGGCTCATCATGACAAGTCCAGGTTGAGAATCACACCCTATCCTGTTGCCATTACAGACAGAGACAGAAATATATCAAAGTCACCTCAGCACTTGAAAGAGAATGGCAAATAAAAGGGACATGTCCAAGCAGTGCTGATGGCGGGTGTCGGAAAGTGAGTATCAGCAGGATCAAATAGGAGATCTTTTCTCTGTTGTTTCTTTAAAAGGAATAAAAACCCCAAGACCCATAGAATTTTATTAAATACAAAGGGAAATTAGATTAAGGCAACACTAAAGGAAGATCCTGGGGTTCCTACAGCATGGGCTTGCTTGGCTTATTTGCCTCCCAGGACACAGTAAAAAGGCAGAGTATTTGGAATCATGTCTTTGCTAGCATTTCCTCATGGACCAACCCAACCAGCTGCTGGGTGGGCTGAGAGACATGTGCAAGCAGTTCAAGGTATGAACTGCATGAGGTACTTTTTATTCCCCCCACCTTGATACAACCCTTCTGTGATGCCTCACTGAAGAAGAGCAGATGTATGATCCAGGGACATTAAGATTTCCCATTAGCTGGACCAGACTGGGCTCTAAGAACGCTCACCTGCAGTGGTGTCAAGCACAGTGCTCCTGCCCCCGCTCTGGAGGGAGACAATTCAGCTGCCATAGTTAAAGAACTACACCAGGGCTCAGGAAAATTGTTTCCATCTCTCAGCTCTGCTGCACGTGCTGCACGTGACTTTAGTCAGATCCCTGAGATCACATGCATGTCACTTGTATGTCACAGGATAACTGGGCTGGCACCACCTGCAGCTGACACCCTCGGTGTGCACACAGCAGAGAGCCCAGGGCCAGAAGTGATTCATTTGCCTAGTGCTAGGTGAAATTTCCAGCTTGGTACTGAGCCATCTTGGAAATCCCTGCATTGTGCTCCACTGATCCACAGAGATATGTCTGCACATCTTTAATGGGTGATCAAGCTGGTACCATTTATTATATTCATTAATATTGCCAAGTTGCATACCCTCCTATGAGTCCCTTGACTCAGCTGCCTCCTAATTTTGCCCAATTTAACTTGTTTGGCAGAAATTTTACTTGCCCATTATCTGTGCAGTTATTTATATCTTTTCCTGCAAGATTTCAGGCAATACTTTTCAGTCATTTCCAAGAAAAAAAGCTAATGAGAAAATACATTATCCTCTTCATGACAATCCTTTCCTTGGAATTCTCTCCTGAAATTGAGCATTAGGCAAAGACCAGAAATGTGTCTCAGAAGAAAAAGGAATAAATCAAGGTTGTGCCTATATGAAAATTAGTCCAAATATAGCCAAGTTTTAAGCCTTTGAATAATTGGTGTTTGTGCATATCTATGTCAGGCTGTTTTGATTTTAGCAGCTGAATTCCCCAAAGAATCTTCACAGGATATGCTGGAGATTTTCACAACTCCTGTGCTTGAGGGAAGCATTGCCTGTACTACTAAGCAGAGTACAAGGGAGTGTGTTCAAGCCAAGGGTCATAGATATGGTTTTCCTCTGTAATGACTGCTTTGATTCAGATACAAGGATTGTCTTTCCTGTGCTGTTGGTGCCCCTACTGCTGGCACCCGAGCAGGCTTGGGAATACAGCTGCCCTGTCAGGAGAAGTGCAAAAAGGGGGAGAAAGGAGACAGATCTGACACAGTGTTGGTACAGGATGCAAGGGGACACAGAAGTGAAGAAAGGTTCCAGAAAAAGATTAAATAAGAGAAGGACTTTATGTTGAGTGGTACAAAGGACACCTAATTGCATATGGTATTACCATATCCATTTTATAAACATAGAATTGATATAAATGCTTATCCCACATATAGAAAGTTTAAATCCTGAAATTTCTTACTGTTTGAAAAACATGGGTTTAATTAAAAAAACAGTACCATTTTGTGTATGCATTGTCCCAGATTTATCTAAAAACAACTAAACAATAGAGAAGACAAATAAAACATACACAGATATAACCTTCTTTATCTGGAGCCTTCCTAAAACACATGCAGGTCATCAGCAGAGCGGACAGCTTTCCTGCCAGCACACAGATTTTGCCACTGAGCTAATGGAGTGGCTGCTTGCATCAATAGATTGCTATCCCCCTTGTGGGCACATGCTGAAGCGGGATGCAACACCTGATCCTGGCAGATGATTCCAGGCAGAGCAGCGACATTCAGGGATCAAGATATCTGCTCAGATCTGTTCATGAGCTACCCGGCTCCGAAAGGGAGTGTGCCAGTGCAGCTCAGACACATCCACTATCACTCAGAAGCTTGGGGGTTTTTTCTCATTAAACCAACCCACAGAAGCCTGATCTTGCCTCTTCCTTTCCCTTGGCTCCTAGGCCAGCCATGTACTTGACTTGGTTCTCTTCCCCCTTTCAACCTGCTTGCCCACCAAGTCTTCATCTCACTGGATGCACAGCCTTAGATTTCTAGATCCAGAACCCTGTTGCACTTCCTTTGCCATGTCCAGCCACCCCATTCTCAGTGTATTCACCATTCTTCATCACCCAGCACCACATGTGCTCTCCATAAGCCTCCTAACTCTATTCCCCTTGTCTTGGTCTTGTAAATCACCAGTTTCCTTCACTCTCTCTGTTAGATTTGTCCTCCCTTCTGTCTCACCTTATCTCAGCCCCACCAGATCTCTGTCCTACCCTCCCAACCCTGCACTTTTGTCTTCCTCCCACATACCCAGACCTTGTTCACCCTCCCTAGTCATCACTCCTTTGTAGCAAGAATGGATTTTAATGTCCTGCCATAAAGATGGTGATGTCATGCCTGACAAAAAAGGCTAAAATACCCTGAGGGAATTTCAGACCTTGGAAACTTTGAGCCTCCTAAAACTACTTTAGCACAGTCTAAACAAAAGGTTTATAGCAAGTTCCTTTCTCCAAAAGAGTATCTTCAAAGCCATTTTGATGCTACAAAAATTTGGCCTCTTGTTAAAAGACAATAAACAGAAATCATTACAATGTTCAGTCACTGTTGCTAAATGACAGACATTGGGACAGGGTTGGTCAACCCTAAAATCAGCTAATGTCATCAAACACATATTCACTAAAAGTAACTGCAAATAGAGTTGTAGAGTGTAAGATAAACTGTACTGAAGTCAACATGAAAACCGAGCAACTAGTCTTTCAATTTAAATGCCCTTTGAATTTCCTAGGTCAAGGAGCTTGAAGTCCAGACATTTATGTACGGCTAATCCATTCAGTGAACTGCAATAGTTATTTACTTGGTGTGATTCATGTAATTCATGTAATTTAGCTGACCAGTCATCATTTAGCACGATCATAAAACTGCAAATAGCGGTTTATTAAAAATATCAACAACAACCAACCAACCAAACAAACAACCCAGCAAAAAAAAAAACTTTCAAGGCCTGGATGTAAAACTGCAGCTGGAAAATTATAATCTTGTAACAAAAAAATCTCTTCACAAAAGAAAAAAATCACTAAATATGCAATTTCTTACAAATGAGTCACTCAGATCCATTATTAATTGGACTAACTTTGGCTACTTAGTGGTTTTGATTGCTTTTGATATTGTTTATTTTATGATGGTTTAATTATTGTTGTTTATTTATTACAGTAATTGCATTTTAATTGTCTTTGGAGCAGCACCCTGACTGTCTTGGCAGGGAGTCACTAAATAAATAAAAGCATTATTATTATAAACATAATTGATGGTAATAGTTTTTCACAGTTATTGTTAGCAATGCATAAAAAATATATATATATATATAGTCTGTAAGAGAGAAACAGTAATCAGAACCTCAAGGTTATATATCCAACTCTACCACTGATTATATCTGTGACTTTGAAAAGTCACTTAGACTCCCTCTTATCTCAATTTATTCATCTGTGAAGGGATTATCATAACACTGTCAAATCTCCCAGGATTAGCGTAAGAATTAGCTAATGTCTTTAAAGCATTTTGATCTCCTCAAATGAAAAGTGAAAAAAAATCACTTTAATCTTTAGATTATTAATGGTAGAACAGAAAACCTGGTATAATCTACTAAACTGGAAAGTTACTCTAGTATTAATATTTTCAATCTATAATTTTCCATACACTTGAAAAAATAAATAATTCTACTACTACTTACTAGTAATAAAGGCAAGATTGCATTCCAGAAAGAAAGCAAAAATAGCTTCCAAAGTTTCCAAGCTGAGAAAAAAAAAGGGGGAAGCAGTGTTTTTTGGTACATAGAATGTTTCCTCTTCCCTATTTCTACATCCAGACCCTTTTCTTAAAAAAAGGAAAAAAATGAAGACAACAAAATCCCAACAATCCAAACCAAAACACACAACATCTTTTTTCTTAGACAAAAACAAAACTTGTTTATGTGGATTCACAGAAGCAGAATGCAAAAAAAAAAAAAGAGGGTCAATGCTGCATACTATAATTGAGAGAACAAATCCAAGCTTTAAAATCAGGGATCAGGGTCATTCAGAAACTTATAGGAAAAGAAAATTTTGACAAGTTGAGCAGAAGAGGGAGTTTTAAAGATTTTATTAAATTTTTTAAAGGCTCAAATTTTTGGATTTCATTTAAACTAAGTAATATTGTTCTAGGCTCTGAACCATTATGCTGGACTTTCACTGAATTAACTGGTTTGGGGTTTTTTTTTTAAGTAGCTTGTCAGAAACTGCTGCAATTAGTGAAAGTAGCAGAAAGAAACACTTGACTACAGTAGCCTACCCACTTGCTAGGTCTCAAGTCTGAGGTCACCTATCTATTCTTCTTTCTCCATATTCCCACCCAAATTCTTACATGCCTTTTTAATATTGTAATTAACAGGATTATGCAGAAATGCAGTAAAATCTTAAACAACATGATTTCACTTTTGCTCTGAAAAGTTGACTTGACCTCACCAAGATTAATTTTTCTTCTCACTATGGAGGGCTATACCCTAAGATATGACTTGTCCATGAGGGGTTCTTTTGGTCCAGAAAATGCTGACCTGTCTTTCACAGCTGCATGGTTTGAGTTATCCTCCCCACAACGATCTTTGCCATGCCATGCTTCACTTGCACACATCAATACTGATGCCTGTTGACAGCCAAATCCCTGTTCATACTCCTATTAATTAAAAATTTATACAGCTGATAATTTGTTAACACTGAGAATATTGCAGCTATTATTAATGATATTTGGCTTCCCATCCTTTTCTCCCTCCAGTGCTATTTGCAATGTTATTGATGACTGTAACAGGACATCATCGAAACACTTACCAAATGAAACTCTGTCTTTTACTAGACTGTCTCACTTGTTCCAAAAAAATTAGCTGAAATCTGTAAAGAATAAATTCATACTTAGACTGTGAACAAGAAATTAATACTTTACATGTATAGCATCTCCAATGCAAGAATTTAACGTTATTTATGCTTCATGTTGGGACACCTGTGTTTGGCAGATATCACAATCACAATCAATTTTGTACAGTGAGCTTAGTCACTATAAGATCATGACGAAATTTTTAGAGAGAGCTCAGAATACCTCAGGTGAGCCAGATAAGCCTTACATGCCAGAAGTTCCAAGCCCTAGGTATCAGTCAGGGTCAATCAAATCTGCAATACCAAAGCACCTCTAAAAGTCAGACCCCAGATTGCTTGAGCTGGGCATTCAAAAACCCAGGGACCCAAAATCGATGACAGGTTTCAGCAACTTGCCTGAGTTAATGGAGCAAAACCCTGGCAGAGCTAGGAGTGTATCCCAGTTCCCTGCTGCTCAAATTGCTGCTGTAGCGACTGTGGCATCTTCTCTCCTAAGAAAAGCCATGTCTAATGTGTCAAGCTTTTCCACCAAACCCAGTGTCAGAGCACTCTGCACACACAGGCAGAGGGATCTCACCTCGCCTGATCCCTGCATTTGACTCCTATTAATTTTCAACTGCAGCTTAAGTGTGTTAGAATTTAGGGCCAGCTGAAGGATGTGCTACATGCAACTTCCCAGGGTCCCATGATCACCTTGGTTTCTGTCAGCATCCACAGACCCCTGGTTCACCTCTCATTGCAAGATGAATTGAAAAATTCAGTTCTCCAAGATCCTGCAATCACAGCATCCACATCAGTTTTTTTAATGCTTTCGTGATGAGAGTACACTTATTTTCCAGTCACTAGACAGTCTGTAGCCATATTTTGATATCTATGAGCTGTTGAAACTTCACACTCTCAATAAATGGGCCTCCCTATCATATAATCAACTCCTTTACCAAACCTTCCTTCCACCTCAGTTGCTTGCATAAGTGTGCCCAGGTCTCTTCTCAGTCCATAGACACCTAAAGAGTTTTGCAGGGCAAGTTAAAGTATAAATTTGCAGTACATGGACCTGCTTTCTCCACATTCTGAAACTTATAATTAATGCATTGTGCTTTATACTTTCCCTTCTTTCACAGAAGGATGAAATACCTCAGGTTACTTTACCATTACCATGGCACAAGGGTATACATGCAAAAATGTTACCATGGAGCTGCTGAAACGCTGCAAATTCACGGCTTCACTTCCTCTGTAGAAACTTATTTGGGTGTCCCTACCCAGAGCTTATTTGCACAAGTTCTCAGAGAGACCTGACTCTGGCACCAAGAGAAACAAACTTCCCTGCTTATTATGGTGAATGGGAGTTGCACATGTTGGAATCTGTGGGGCTTCTCTTGCCTGTGAATAGCTGCCATTAACATTTGGGGGGGGGGGGGGGGGGGGGCGGGTATGCATATTGAGGAAAGAAGAGAATGGGGACCCACTGAGGAGAGAGCAGACTCCAGCAATTCTATTCTTATAGCATTGTGTGCTTTAGTCTTCACTAATCTCAGCAAAGTATCCTCATGCAAGTCTTCTGAAATGGTTTTTTTTTCTTTTTATCTCCATGGAAATTGTATTTTTTTTTTAATAAGAAAGGTGATGAACAGTTAGCTTATGCTCCAGTAAATCCGCAGAGTGAAATTATCTCATTTAAATATCTATTCAACTCTTAAAACAAATATCAAAGTTCAGACTTTGTAGATTCATTTTTTGCCAAAATAAGTAGGAACTCTCCTTAATACCTGTTCAGGCTACTTTGGGGTCTGCTTATTCCCTCATATATACACCTGTGTTCTCTTGTAAACATTTTAACCTGTCAAACAAAGGTCTCTTCCTTTGTCCTAGGGCCAAGAGATTTTCACAATATGAGCTGTTTCTCAAAACCTCTGCAGCACTACAGCCAAGAGCAGAGTTTCACCACAGGGAGGATAAGCACAGGCTAGGCTGTGACAGGATTTTCACTCTTGCCTGCTCTGAGCAAGATTAAAATGCCAGCAGCTAGTCCCAGTTAGCCCCTCTAACTGTTGTTATCACCAAGAGAGGTGAATCAGTGCTGTGCAAACGCTGGGAAATCTAATGAAAAATGTTAGTGCCAGCAGAAGCACAGAGGCTTAACTGAAGTGCTGATAGAGAATACTTTGGACAGCAAGAACTGATAGTTGCGTACAGAGAGAAAAAGCCTTCAGAGCTTGCCTTTTCTTCTTCAAAAACATGCATGAAAATTTTCATTTAGCTAAGATTTAAATTAAGGTTTTGATTTTTAAAAGTTTTATAGTTCTTTCTAGTCTGCAACCAAGGAATGCTGGTGTGACTACATCAATATCAAATGAAAAAGCAAATAGTTTCTTCTCTCTACTTCACACTCACAAATGATGAAAAAAGCCCTGCTTGAACTAGAACAGACTTTTCCCCCTTTAATTCAGAAATCCCATGTTCCTTTCCTATACTACCAACTATCAAATGGAAAAACATTTAGTGTCTCCTCAGATCTAGCTGACATTTGAATTCTTAAAAACTTGGGAAACAAGTAAATGTGCAAGATTACTGTCTGCTAGAAATAACTCAGCTTCATATGAGGTTACACCAGAAAGTCTCAGCACTACAGGACAAGTAGTGATTGACATAGAGCAAAGGACAAGCTTGGACTTCAGCCACTCTTCTTGTATAGCCTTCCCCCAAAATAAGCAACTGCAAATGAGGTCCAGGAGCTTACTGGAAGTGAGAGATCCAAGCAGGCGGGACAATGTCAGTGTCTCATTTGTCTGGCCCCTTGGAAGAAGCCTTCAGGAGAAGATGCAGGACAGCATTTCCTGCCAAACAGCCCCATAGAGAACATTTTGAGCAATGAATTGCAACTAAAACACACACAGTTTTTTTTAGGTGGCTTATTTAATGAGAAGACATCCAAGCACACAGAAGTGCATGTGATGATGCAGGTGTTGCAAGGTAATGTGGATTAAGCTAACTACACTTGTTCTACTGGCTCATTGAATCTTAATCACTCTTCAGAGATCTTTCCTGCCTACCAGTCAGTGTGCTAAAGAAATGAGAATGAAAACTCTTATGGAACAGCACTACCCTGCTCAGCAGAACAGGTGATGATGCCTAAAGCTATGACTGAGCAAAACAGAACTAAGTTTCGGAAGGAACATTTGGTACAGTCTCCTCATTAACAACACTTAGTCTCCTGACAGAGTTGAGTGATAAATATATTTTTCTTTATTTTATAATGTAAATTGTATCACAAACCACAGAACTTTAGAGGTATAGGTGAAAATTGGTAACTGCTAGTTCCCTGACCTGCTGTCCCCTCTAGATGAGGAAAAGCCCAAAATGGGTCTTTGCATCCAGGTAATAGGAATATTGCAGCCAACTAGGGATATAAACAACTTGATCAAGCAACTTGCTCCAGCCTCTGATAAACAATGATTTTGTGTCACTGTAAGTGCTCTCTTTTGTCCTCGTGTCCAGGCTCTGTTGACTGTTTCTCTTTTTATGAGTGCTGCCAATAGCTGCTGTAGTCTTGCAAACCAACCAGGTGCCTATGCCAAATGACACCAACTTTCTTCCACATGCCTCATTTCCCTTCAAAATACAGGCTTTTTCCCCAACCTACCACAGTCCTGATTGATGCTTTTCTTCATGAAGTTCCCAAAAGGATTGTAGGTTATTGCATCTTCTCATTTCTGTACTCTGCAGTTTAGCATGCAGAGCAGCGCAAAACTGGCATGTCACTGTGACTGAGGACAGCTCCAGGACCTTTTTCTCTGTAACCAAGGCCTTAACCAGTATGTGGCAAATAGAAGTTGCCATGCAGAAGGAACTGTAATTAGACCCAAAACAGACTGGTAACACCGACAGAGACAGATGACCTTGAGATGGATAGGTGATCAATAGATAGATAGTCTGGTTCTTTTGTTTTTAAATCATTATTGATAGTACATCTTAAATTAATCCATCATTCTGTAAATCTTCAACTCTTTTAGAACAAAAGCATTCTGGAAGTCTAATTCTTGTTGTTGTTGTTGTTGTTTTTTTACCAACACATATACTAAGCAGCAACTGAAAAGCAGGAAAAATCAAGTCCAGAGCAACACGTTGTACTCAAACATTTGTAATTAAGCATGATAACCAATTACAGAAATACTTGGAGTAGCTCCTGATTCACTCTCAAATCAGAGGTTTCCTAATCAATTTGAAACAACTAGACACTGCTACAGAAAACAAGCAAGATCACAGCATTTGCTAATGAGTCTCAAAAATGGATTTCACTGCATGAAAATCTTCATTGTCAGGAGAAAGCCTGTGTTCCCTGAATCTTTAGGGTCATTTCCATTTGCATTAGACTGGAGAAAAGTCCTTTGTTCTTTTCTTCCATCTCACATCCTCTACAACTCCACACTTTTTTTCCCACTCTCTCCCTCTGTGAGTTGGTGTTTTATATCAATGTGCTACACTAACTGCTAAAAATACATCTGAATAAGACCCTTTGTGCTGAAGTAGCTTAAATCCACTTAAATTATTACCTGATTTCTCTATGTTGCTCTGATTACCATGAATATAAGTTTGAAGATGTGTGATTTCTGGAAAATTGTATAGCAGAAGATGCAACAGCATAACTCTGAAGCACACACCAGGGTAGTGTATTATGTTATGAATAATACCACTTAAACATTTGTAAAATGTAAAGCTTTTCTGAGCTCCTTTCCTTCCCCTGAGGTTTGAACAAGCTGTTCAAACCTCAACACTGATAAAATCCTACCCCTACAAAAGAGTGACAGTGACTTTTTTTTTTTCCCCATTATTATTATTATTAAATCACTGTTTCAGGTTGCCAGTTACTTGGTCTTCCTAAAAAAAAAAAAAAAAAAAAAAAAAAAAAAAAAAAAATCCACCAACAGGTACCCATTTGACCTACTTGTCCCTAACCCAGCAATGTTTGGAGCAAGATGAAATCTGATGATAATGAACTTTTCTTGGAAAAGGAATTGCAAACTATGTCCCAGGCCCTACAATCAATTATTCATGTGAGCAACTTTGAACTCAGCAGGAGTACCCACAGGCATAAACCTTCTTACAGGGGAACAGTTGGCAGGATCAAGACCCACCTCAGGAGGAAGACACAACACAACATTTGAACCCTTTGTGACTCTTTTTATTTTATTATTTTTTCCCTTTTTTGACCTTGTTATTGTTCAATTTCGTTTGCTAGTATATTTCCCACTTCCAGCTGGGAGTAGAAGTGATGATGCCAAAACGAAAAGGCAAAAACTGTTGTGTTCAGCTGGAAGAGAAAGTCCTAGAAATCTCTCCAGAAAAAAAAAAATAGGCATAGAGATTTTTAGGCAAATTTTACTTCCCCAAGGGCACCATGATAGTTCAAAGAAATTTTGTAAAATTTGTAATGGAAAGCAAAGGAGGAAAGGAAGTTACTGGTGTGTTGCAATTGTCTGCCTAACTTCCCTCACCATAATCTTTCTTCCTCAAGACATTAACAGTCTACCCAGATGATGCTGCAGAGCTCACCAGATGCAGAAAGACCCAGGTCCGCATGCCATGTAACCCTTCAGTCTACATCCACAAGAGAAAAGACATCTCTTATGATCCTCCTCCCAAAGAAAAGAGGCTCAAACGCCCCTGGGCAGAGAAGATGTCACCCTTGGAAAAATTCTCTGCTTTAAAACAAGCACTTCCTTGTCTTTGAGCTCAACAAACTCAGAGAGGGAATGAGATGACTGGCTGTTGATAAAACAAAGCTTAAAAGCATAAGAGCCACTTCTGTACACCCAAATCTCTTATTCCCAAATGCAGAAACTTGGATTTAAAGAGTAAATTACTAAGTCAGAGAAATTAATATCTCACTTTTAGGTTAAAGTTGGTACGGGGAAAAATCCAAAGAAATGAAGACTTTGTAGGACAAGGTTATAAAACAAATGAGGAACAGGTAATGTTAGGATTGCTGGTTGTTGCTGAGGAGTAGCAAGCATAAGACATCTCAAGCTTGAGGCCCTTGAAGTAGCCATTGCAATTAATGTCACAGAGGGGGAAGCAGGAGAGCACCTGTAAGCTTCTGCTAGGTGATTAATCTAAGATAACTATTACTAGCATACTTAAGTTCATGACAGTATAAGAAATGCTCAGAAGAGCTGGAATATCTGGTAAACTAGAAAGGGAAGACATATTCCTGTACAGAGGTGTTCTAAGAGTGTTGAAAAGCAAATACACACTACTCATGGCACTAGCCACATGTTTTTACAAGCCATGAAATGCCTCATGAAACACCTAAGTACTCTATTCAAGCTGTGTGATAGTTTCCAGTATACAGCTCTGTCAAAAATCATCTGCCAAACAAAATCCATTCTTTGTGCTGCTGTTGGGTAAATAAGCAAGAGGATCCCAGCTTAGAGAGGATCCCAGCTTAGATTAAGGTATAGGATATCGGTGTTTTGCATTGTGTGAGACCACAGCCAGAATACTGTCCTGTTCAAATGTCCACACTGCAGAGGGTGACACTAAATTGACAAAGGCTGTGAGAACAGCTGTTTGGATGTTTATATTCACTGAAACACATGCCCTATAGTGACATGTCTTAGCCTTATGACAAGGGGATACAGGTATGATTAGATCAAAAGCAGCAGAGAACTGCCTGAGCTCTCTTTGTAAACGCCTCTTCTAAACTTAGCAAACAAAAGCAGAAGAAAAGTCACTGTCTGAAAGTCAGAACTAGACAAAATTCAAGCTAGCCATAAGGCAGACCTTTTTAACAGTAAAGATAATTAACTACCAAAGTGTTAGAAAATTAAAGAGTGGAATCTTCATCACTGGAAGTGTTTCAGAGTAAGGGTGGGATGTCTGTTTTTTTTCTGACAAGCTCAGATGATAAGTCAATTAGGAAATTCCTGTGGCCTGCATGATTACTGAGGTCAGAAGAAGTGGCTGTGCTTCTTTTGGATGTGCATTTTGCATGCTGAATGCCGAAAAAACTCCTCCTGCAGAAGTCCACAGTGTATAGCTGAATGCCATCTGTAACTCTGGGTTTGTTTTCCTTTCATCCATTGTTTTCCTTTCATCTGCTGAGCACGTCCCAAAGACTGCCAGTGGTTAGGCTTTATATGGTGCTTAACAGCAGTGTTCCCACCATGTCCTAATTATCAGAGCTTTAGAAAATATGAAGGAGATCAGTCATTCCCACCAGCATATAGAAGCTTTGAAAAGAAGAGTACTCATAATTGTACCTTATTCTCATTTTAGCTCTTATGCTGGATCGAAGTAAAAAGAAACACTCCAAATCGCTCTGCATCCTTCATGCTGTGGTATCAACGGGTGTCTTTGGGATCACAAATTGTTGCTTCATCAGGGAGAAATTAACTCAAAAATTAGCTTGAATATTTATGGGTCTGTATAAGGCAAATAGAGCCGTAGTCAGTCCTGACAAGCAAAGCCTGTAGACACAAGGAGGCTTACACATTCCACTAACAGCTTGAAAACCCGTTCATTTTGGGGGCTCATTTCAACCTCTGAGAAGAGGTTAACTTCTAACATATCCCTAGTTAACTGAAACTGCAAGTAAGGCAGCAATGAAGATAATTTCAAAACCAGACTTCAAGAACAGTATTGTGACTATCTCTTATCTGGGTGGTCAGTCTCCCAAGCAGTCAGGGAAGCTAAGGTCCTGATGGTTGTGGCCTTCGTGAGTTTCAGCATTGATGAATGAGGGGCTACTGAAATAAATAATTTTGCATCCCTGACAACTGTAGTACTCTAAGATATTGAAAATGTTTATATGACAGAAATATAGCATACTCTCCAGGAGCAGGAAAAAAATCTTCATAAAGGCTAATAAAAAGTTGGCCTCTGTATGTGAAACATTTAAATTTATACCAAGATCATGCCAAAACAGTATGAAGAGAAAACCCTGACTCAAATGAGGTAATAGCTTAGAAAATGTGCTAGAAAAATCCATAAATTACGTTTAATTTTGCTTTAACCAAAAATTATAGAAAGCATAGAAAAGCAGATAGATAAACTCACAGTATATAGACTAAAACAAAAACCTATGTTCAACTTTGGTTAAGTCCTTCATGGCTATCCATATAAAAAGCCTGGAAAGAACACCTGAGAGCATGACTGCATTTCACAGAAATAGACCTAACTGTAAGAAAAATGGGAAGCCCCAAAGCAGCAATGACTTTCCAGTGGAGTTTTATTTAAACTCTAGCTAAATAACCCCCAGGCTCTCCAATGAGCTCAATGAGGCCAAAAGAGCAGTATCTCACCTCTGACCGAGCAAGAGGTAACAGCACATGTTACTCAGGCTAAGGAAGAGATCCTGCTGACTCTGCATGCTGGAAGCCCATTTCATTGATAAATTATGACGTGATCATTCTTGCCAGAGCCTTAGTCATCAGTTGGAAGAAGTTATGACTCAAATTATTCACGTAAATCAGGTCAGATTCATTTCATGTCAGGTTTGGGCAGACCACCCCAGGCCATTCGTTGAAACAAGTACAGCTCCACAGCACTCACAAGAGCTTGGGAGCCTTTTTGCTAGATTCTTTCCTTAGATTTGGTGGAGATGTTCTCATAATTTCTTAATGGCATATAGCTTGGTGACCAGTGTCAATTAGAGTGGATTAGGCTGCTCCACACCCACTCCTCCTGTCTGCTTTCTTGCCTCGTTACAAGGGCAGGACCACTTCATCCCAACTGGCTGAGTCAGCACTGGTACCACTAAAATGAGCAGCTGTGGGGATTGGAGAGTGCAATGCAGAGGTAAAACTGACCGTATAAAATGACAGCAGCAACAAACTGCTTATTTGGACCCAGCACAGACTCAATTTTTGAGCTCAGAAACCTCAGTGCCCAAACTGTTGAACAATTTGGCTTCTTGCCTGGATATGGGATTAAAAACAACAGGAATTTGGTGGGATTTCCAATAGCTGTTTTGACTGCCAGGTGAATTTATATATCTAGGAATTATGATATCTGGAAATTTAAAACAAATGCTTCAGTTATCATACCAATCACAGATAAATGAGCTCTATCTCCATAAAATTTCATAAAATCCTCCTTCAGTGAAATTGTTGCCCAGACAGATCACATGTTTAAGCAAGTCCATTACTATGCTTCACAAACCACATAAACCAAAGCAGCTTTTTCTATTATATTGTGGTACTATTTTGAAATCTATTTTCCAAAGTGCTGCTGCTGTTTGTATGGATATTTGTCTCTCCAAGGGCCTGTTCTTAGCATGACTTTTGAACTCATTGGCCAAATTTAGACAAGCTGAACAAAAGGGAAGAGGCTGTAACAGTCTTAAATTCCTGTGAGTTTGATGAAAAGAGATGACAGAGTAAGAAGATCCTACTACTGAATGGATCACTGAAAGGCTGTGACCTAACCATAAGATAAAATTCTCCAACCTCAAATCACCCACTTCTAAGAAAGAAGACTTGCCTCCACTGCTCACGGGCTGCCTTCCTTCTAGAGGGGGGAAATCCATATATCTATTTTAAAGAGACTGTACCTACCAGCTGAGAATCAGTAGCTAAGATTCCCAGATCTGAGGTAGCATTATGATGCCTTTGTAACTAGTTCAAAACACAGCCTTCTGAACTACTCTTAATAAAACAAAAAAAATCCTAGAAAGCAAACGCTTTTGAATCCTGTAGATGCCAAACACTGCAGTGATCATTTGGCCCTGACACTGCTCACTGCATGGCAAGCACTTGGTCCACTGAAGTCCTTTCCATTGGAATTAGCAGATCTCCAGGTAAGACATGACATTAAAGTGTCACCCATGGGTTCAGCACAGTGTTGAGATACTTAATCAAGTTTCCACCCAATTATAGTATGAGTTCCACACAAACTTAACAATAAACTTAACACAGCAACATGAAGGTCAGTGTGGGTTATTCATCCACACTGAATTGACTCCAGCCCACACTAGTCCTTTCATGATAATTTTTCAGATGTAGTCAGTGCATTCACTAAGATGCACGACTGCAGCGCACATACCCCCACATGGGCCAACCTGCACATAATGAGTTAGCATAACCAAGAAAGGCTTCCCATCTGTCTGGGTTCACCTCAGGGGGAAGCACTCTATATTAAACATCTCTGCAAACACTCAAAATCTGCACATCTGTAGCAGCCCTGCAGACCAATGGTGCATTCTAACCTCCAGTGTCACTGCCAGACTATCCACTGCATCCTTCTGTCTCTATCACCTTTTTCTCTTTCCCTTTCAACTGATAACTGCTTCTGCATTTGAAATCACTGGGAACAATGAAAATCCAAGCACTGTATGAACATATTTCCGTCTTTCTTCTTTCTAATGCATAATATTTTGGTACCCAAAGCATGCTTGTACATCCCCTACACATTATGTAGGGGAAAAGCACAAAAACAGAAAGGAAATTGCTCCTTGGTTGAAAGTCCAATAGTTTGCGAATCACTGCAAGCTGACAGATATATATTGAAGTAGCACATTTTGCACAGAATATCTTCACAGAACCACACAATGGGTCAAGTTGGAAGGGACCACAGTGCATCATCTGGTCCAACCTCTCTGCTCAAGCAAGGTCATCCTAGAGCACATGGCACAGGATTGTGTGTCGAGGTGTTTCTTGAATATCCACCGTGAGGGAGACACCAAAACCTCTCTGAGCAATCTGTTCAGTGCATGGTCACCAACACTGTAAAGAGCTGCATTGTGTTCAGGGGGAACTTTCTGGGCATCAGTTTCTGCTCATTGACTCCACACCTGTTGCTTGGCACCACCGAGAAGACCCTGGACACCCTCCCTTAGATACTGACAGACACTGATGAGATTTCTTCCCAGTTGTGTCTTCTCAAGACTGGACAGGCTCAGCTCCCTCAGCCTTCACTTGTGAGAGAGATGCTTCCAATCTCTCAATCACCTTTGTCGCCCACCTCCGTACCCACACCAGGAGCTCCCTGTCTCTCTTGTACTGAGGAGCCCAGAACTGGACACAACACCCCAAATGTGACCTCACCAGGGCTGAGCAGAGGGGCAGGATCACCTCCCTCAACCTGCTGGCAACAATCCTAATGCACCCCAGGATACCTTTGGCCTTCTTGGCCACAAGGACACACTGCTGGCTCATGGACAGCTTGTTGTGCACCAGGAACCCCAGGTCCTTCCCTGCAGAGCTGCTCTACAGCAGGTCAGAGCATGCTTGTCTGTGGGGTAGTTCTGCTCCAGGGGCAAGACCCCGCCTTTGTTGAATTTCAGAAGGTTCCACTCTGCCCATCTCTCCAACCTGTTGAGGTCCTTCTAAAGGCCTGCACAGCTCTCTGGGGTATCGGCCATTCCTCCCAGCTTGTGCCATTGGTGAACTTGCCTATCTGGAAGCAGTTTCTCTCATTAGAGGAGGGCTCATAAACTTGTATCACAACTATGCAATTTCCTTCAATTTTTTTCTTTTCCTCTGATTTTTTCCATACTACTGTAGCTTATGGAAGAGTTTGTTTTAGATACCTCTAGTGTGAAAAAAGGGAAGGGAATCCATATAAACAAGACATTTCAGGATGCGCTACCTACATATTTAACTGAAGAAATCCCTCAAAAATCAAAATGCTCTGTAGACCTTAAACCTAATTTTGATTAGAACATAAACTAAGACAAATAACTTTTTAACATATAGGAAATTTCAAATGTAAATTTGAACTTGTCAAGGGGCCGTTACGAAAATAAATAGTTCCATGGCAGAAGTGCTGCACACCTTCAGCGAGTCCCACTTCAGAGCAGAACATGAACTTTTTCTGATGAAGTTACAGTGAACTGAGAAAATTCATAATATCTCTAAAGTGCTCCGATATTATGTTATTATCCATGCAAATAATTAAATAGATTGATTAATTTTCTTTTTCGCAATCGAGATCCCTGTTTAGCTCACAATTCTTTTTATTTCAGTCAATAACTTTTAAACTACTTCACTTTTAGTAGTCTCTTATCCTTAAAATTTCCAATTAAATTTATGGTTGGAAATTATAGAGCTGTATAAAAAAAGATTGTATTGTTGAGCTCACTCTACAGTATAATTCAACTGGTAGCTACAGCCTGATTCCTACAGAGATCCTTGGACAGGGGAACAGGGGAAGCGTTTCTCTATTTCCTGTGAATAGGCAAATCAGAAAGATAAGAAAGATAATGGCATTTACTGGAGAATACTGCACTCTTTGGGCAGATGCCACTCCTGCCACAGAGGCATTACTCGTTCATTTTCTTACTGTGGAGCAGCTGGAAAGGGATCTGGGTAACCTTGTTGCCACTCCACGGTGCTGCAGAAGTATGTAAAACTGCATATTTTTGACCATAATATTGCTGTTCAAATGTGCAGCTTCACCCTTTGTTTGTGCACCTTGTCTACTGGTAATGGCCTGAACTTGAACTGCTAGGGGCTCATGGAACTGGATAACTCTGGACATTCATTTAAACTTTGCTGCAGAGTTGAAATGCCCTTTGTATGAATTCAGAGGCAGGGCAGAAGTGAAAACAGAGTTGTCCTGGCAAATGATGGAAACATTTCTTAGACGATTGTCTTTCAGGGATAATGTTTTGGAATAGGTTATTTTGCATGATTACAGATTGCTCGTGCCTGGTTAAATAGGAGAAGAACCAAATTAAAGAATCACAGAATGATAGAATGGTTGAGGCTGAAAAGGCCCTCTGGAGGTCATCTAGTCTATGTATCCTGCTTAAGCAGGATCACGTGGAGACAGTTGTCCAGAGCCACATCCACAGTACTCCTGCTGTGGTCTCACAAGCACTGAATAAAGGGGAAGGATCATATCCCTTTACACACTGGCAATACTTTGCTTAATGTAGCCCAGGATAACATCAGCCTTCTTAGCTACAAGGGCATGTTGCTGGATCATGTTTAACTTGGTCTTCAGCAGAACCTCCAGGTCTTTTCCTGCAAATCTGCCTGCCAGCTGGGTGGCAGACAGCATATATCGGTGCATGGGATTGTTTCCCCCAGGTCCAGGATTTTAAACTTCTGCTTGCTGGACTTTCTGAGGTTTCTGTCAGCCCATTTCTCCAGCCTGTCAAGGTCCCTATGGCTGGCAGCATGACCCCCTGACAGGCATGTCACTTTTGCACTCATTCATACTAATATCAGAAGAACACATTGGTACACTTGAACTTCCTTTTAATTCATGGGTGGAGATGAAGAAAAAGCAAAGCAAAACACTGTACAGGTAGACTCTCATTAGCATGTTATGGGACAGAGTCAAAAATGGAACTGGTAATTGTAGTCCTGAGTTTTCAAGCTGAATGTGTTGATGTTAAAAAAGGGTTCTTTCCCAGGCTTTCTTTTGGTAAACAGAAGAATAATGTTTTGTAAATATAGAAATGTTTTCATTCTTTCTTATGGGACGGACCTTCTTCTGATGTCCCTCTGGGATGACCAATTGGTAGAAAGGTTTACCTTTTGTATTACCAATCAAACTGGCCTCTGACTTTCTGTATAAAAGAGGAGCTCATCCCACAATAAAAGGAGAACCCACGACACCTGCAAAGGAACCTGTCTCATTTCCTTTGATGTCTCTTGCGACAGGTAATAACTGATGCAAGTGATAATCTTTCAAGCTATAATAAAAACTGCTAATAAAGGAACTAGGGTGGCTATTTAACAAAGCAAGACAGGGCTTGGGCTATATTTTCTTGTTTTTCTGGGTTTTTTTGTTTTTTATATTTAAAGACATCTAAATAATATCAGTATGAATTAATGGATACATAGCAGGGAAATGGATTTTCACCTTATTAGTGAGTCTGTTCCAGAGAATGCACATATTTCTGTAAACAGATTGTGGTAAGGTAATATGGAAAGACGGACAGAAGAGGATTTTGTTCTTCACTACAAAGTAGTCATGACAAGCTTTAGTTTTCTGTGATTACAAAGCAAATAACTCAAAAAAATGCCTTGCAGCCTAAGAACACCTTGGTGACAATAGATCATGGACATGGAATAGGTAGCAATGTATCTATCATGCACATAGTAACAGCGGACTAAGCATCAAAAAAGAGATAGTTTGTCTACTTCCCAACTTCTAGTCATCCAAATAAGCAATTAAGAAACATCATATTTGTGTCTTTCAGCTTTTGTCTGCTCCATACTATATCTTTCATCCCACTTTTTGGATAACTCAGTGTTTGAAAATGAAGTCTAAAAACTCAATGAGTTTCTCCTGATTAAAGGACCATGAGGATCCAGTTTCAAAGCTTCATGCAAAGAAAATAGATGGAATCACTATGTGAGGCAACTGCCACCATGCTGGGCTTATGATTCTGGCAGCTATTTTCAATATTAAGGAGCAGGAAACAGGATGACAGAGGCCTTTCTCTCCATATCAGACAGATACTTCAAGCCTTTTGTTAACATTCAGAAGAGTTTCTCTGTGGTCTCAGAGGAAAGAACAAACAAGAATAGTATAGTTTCTGTTGCAACTACATCAGTTGATGATGACAGGGAAACAGGAAAGGAAGAGTGACCTTACCTCTTCTGCCTTCTGCTCATCAGCAGTACAAAGGCCTATAAAGGCAGAGGGAAGTATAACAGGAGAAATTCACATATCTACAGTCAGATCTAAAGAAAAAAAGAGGTATCTTTTTAGCCTGTGTCCCATCAGGCAAACTTTTATTAAGTACTATCCATATGCACTGTATCTGAATTGTAGTATGCTAAAACACATCAGCAAATATGAGTACATTTACTATTCCAATTAGTTTCTGTGCCTCCCCTGGAAGATATTAATTTGAGTCCTAATGAAAAAATGGGAAAAACAATTCTTTTGTTGAAAGGATGATGAACAAGACTGGTACAGAGTTGATTAAAATAAGTAGAAATCGCTGCTTTCTAATCTGGGATTTTGGCTAATTCAGTGGGACACTGAACACCCATTTTACAATATTTTTAGCCCCAAGCTCTCAAGGAGACATGAGAGAGAAAATCCCCAGCAGGGGGTAATGTAATGTGACCATTGGGATGTTCCTACAGAAATTATAACAGAAGGTTCTGATCATGACAGGGCATATACTAGTTAGCTAGGATTTAGTAAAAATTTTATGTGTGTGGCTTTTTCTGTTACAGAAGTGCCAATATTTTATGGAGTTGTTATTAGTGGGAGAATCCCTATAATATAAGAACCATCCACAAACTAAAAGGGGGAAAAAAACCTGCCTGGAATCCTGTCATTAATTTTAAAGGAAAAAATGAGTTTACCACCCAAATGCCACTGAAAATTGCATGCAGTTTGGCATCCGAGTCTTAATGTCTAAATCTGACTAGGCTAAATGTTTACATGCAGTTGTATGCTCTTTTAATTGAAGAAAAACTGGAAGAGTCATAGATGAGCCTGAATCACAAATTAAATACCACAGGGCTAATTTACTCCATCTAGAGCTTTTGTTTTAGTGTAAACAAACATATTTTAGCCTGCTCTATTTTAAGATGAAGACTATACAGTGAGAAGTGGCTGTTCCTAAGATACTCATACCTCTGGGAGCAGTGCTGCAAAATATAAACCATATCCTTCAACTCTGACATGGAGGGATTGCCAGAGAGCCCAGAGTGTCTGGGTCAGTGCAGTTACCACTCTGCCTCTCACTTCACACTGCAGCCTTTCCCTTCCCGATGAGCCACAGCAACTGCTTATCTGACTGCTCGGTAAACCAGATCACTCAGGTTCTCAGGGTTAAAAGTAACCCTGAGAAGTTACAGCAAAATAACTTCAGTGACCTAGCTTAGTGGTTCAGCTCTCATTGAGCTGTGTCAGCAAAGCTGGAGGAGTTGGGATGGTGAACTGCAATGCAGTCTTCAGCTTTTCCCAAGCATCCTTCCCAAGTGTAACACGTAATTACACCCTCCTCAGCCCCTGCAGCCCTAGGAGCTGGATGCCTCTTACCAAAAATCCCCAAAATAACAAGGCTGTGCCTTGGCAATATAGCACGTTTGGCTTCAGAGTTCATCATAGATCGTGGATGAAATGCATTAATTCACTCTGCCAGTGGCGACAGGTGAATTTTTACCAGTTGGCCGTATCAGCAGTTGTGTGTTGCCCTACAGCCAGCAGGCAGTCTCTCTACCAACACATCATCATTCATTACTATGAATCTATGCCCTGTTCAACAACCAAAGAAAAAGCAACTGTGAGCCGGTTCTTGATCCAGGCCAGATGTCTGTTTTGCAGCAACCTAGCCCACAGATCCACTGCTTGGGCGTGCAGAATTACAGGCTGGGCAAGGCTGGTGTGAAGGCAGCCTCACTCCCACCCTGTGCCTCATGCCTGGCTTGCCCCAGCTCTGTGCCAGCAGGATGGACCCACGAAAGGAAGCCCAGCAGTTTTCACCTGATATCACATCAGCTCGGCCACAGGAGGTCTCAGTACTGCTATGGCAATAGATACATTGTCATGCAAGCTTGGAAAATTATTTTCATCCAGCTCTAACAGTGTTTTCCTTTAAAAATTTGCCTGCTGTGTAAGAGAATGAAAGCAGTGATGGATTGCTTTCTACCTGGCAGCTGACACAGTCAGCGAGGGCCAACTGGAAAGGCCTTCTTGAGGAGGGAGGGCTGATGTGCCATTCCAAAAGCCGTACTGGAAGAGGAACGTCTCCATAAAAGGTAATGCCGCAGCTCGGAGGCTGTGCAGGGAGATGTTGCAATGTGTCTGGGGCAGCTTCTGCGACAATCCGTTCCCAGTTCCAACCAATCCTGGTAACAAGCACAGCTTAAGTTCAGATGACTGGTTCAGAAGTAACAGGACAAACCCTCTCCAAAGCCCTTTGGTCATCTTGTGACACAAACTACACTTTGGTGAGATTACAATCCACTTTAAGAAGCAGTATTCACCTCCTTAGTGGATATGGACCCTTTCAATATTTTGGATTCCTGAATAAAGCTTACCTGTCTTTTCACTATAATATTTCTGATTTTTTTTTTCTGTTGACTATGCTCCTACTCCTTGATGATACCAGAGAGCCAGGTTTTCTCTTGCAAACAACCCAAGAAAAGAAATGGAAGCCTCTTCTAAATCCCAAAGCAAGCCAACACAAGCTAGTGAGGGCAAAGGACAGAAAGAACCATAATATTCTGGAGATGAAATACAAGGTTAAGAAAGGATTTTTTGTGTGTTCTTGCCTCTTTATGTGCATTAGAGATTCATTGCAGCCTTTAATTGCTGGTGAGGGTGGATAAAATAGAACGGTTGAAGAAGAGAGCCAAGGAAAAAATAATGGAAACCCCACCAGTGACAGGAGCTGATTACTGTTGGCAGACTGTATAGGTTTCAAATTCATGCTGTGACTTAGGAAATAAGTCCTGGCTGGGATGCATTTTTCTGGAATATCCCTAAGGAATATCTATCAGTGATTCATCTCAGCAGCCACTGGATATCATTACCACTCTACCAAAAATGAGGATAAAATAACAATCTGGAAGAAATGAAAGAAACAAGTGCCCCAGATTTTCTCTCCAGCTGTAGTAAAGAGATCACAAGGGTGGGTAAAGAAAGGAGGGAGGAATGAGGCAAGGGCTGAACTTTTCATCTGCATGTCCTCAGTTTGCCTTTAAGCTGTGCACATCTAGTTTACTCCTGTCAGAAGCTACCACCACCATACTTTGTAGCTCTCAAAGAAAGAGATAATTGCCTTTTTTTTTCTCCAGTCACATGCTTACTAACACAGAACTTATTTCTTTTTCCCCAGCCCTACACAGTAGGACCTCCGTCATTCAAAATAGCATAAGCTTTTCTAGAGATGTTAATGCACCATCCAGAGCAAATACAATGCACAGGCTTTGACAGGTTCACATTTTGAAGTCCCTTTTGAACTCACAGTTTCTCTCTTTTTTGTGACATGAACAGTGGCCAATTATAAATTATGACTCCTTCCTAAGGCCCCATCCCAACAGCTCCTATGGGCTGTGTTCCTGCTGGGTGTGTGTTACGTTAGGCTGATTTTATGTCTCCAGATAGTTGTTGGGCATTTTTCCTGATGTGGTGGTTAGTTAATATATAACTAATCATATGGGAGAAAATAGAAGGGGAAATTAATTCTAGTAAGAAAGAGCCTTATAATTTTTATTTTTTTTTAAGGGCATTCCAGGATGCCATGAAACCTATTTTTATCTATAGCATCAGATACTCAGCTGGACCTCTAACAACAGTTCACTAATTTATGTCAGATGCCCCATAGGGTCTATTTGATTTGCAAGTTTAAGTAGAAGACTGTTATTGAAATCAGTGTTCTTATATATAAATATATAATTGATCCAAAGAAAATGTAAATATCTATCACAAACCAAATTCACCCTAGATTCTCTGAACCTTGCAGGAATAAACTGCAAGAATTACACTTTGGAGCTTTTAAAACAAGAGATAATTGCCTCTTTTTTCTGTCATGGGTTTACTATTACAGAACTTTAGATTTTCCCAATCCTCCACAGTGGGACTTCCATAAGTCAAAGTAATGTAAACTGTGTGAGAGATGCTAATGTTAAGCACTACAAAAATATTCAAATAGGCTATACAGCATTTCAAGTGTGAAACAAAGCCTGTGGGTTCAGGAAATATCTCCTCACCCAGTTCAAGGAGAACATATAAACAGGATTTTTTTAACTCTTCCTAGTCTGCACTGGAGTTTTACTGTAGTGCTAATCCCCTTAGTACCTTGAGCCCTGATTCAACAAAGATGTAAGGTGAACTCTCCAGAATTGGGTGGACTACTCTGGTGCCTGAGATTTACTCTGTTTCCATGAACTTGCAGAGCTACAACCAAGGTCAATAAACTAGGATTTCCAAAAAGAATCCCAAAGCAGCTACTGTCTTCCCCTGCATTATCATGGGTCCTTGCTAATATACTTATTTTCATTCAAAAACGAGATGGTCTTTTTCTACAAGACTCCACCTGTATCACTCTAATTCCTGCTAAATGTTTCCTACCCAAGTAGAAGGCCAGCTGAATAAAAGTTTAGAAGGAGGCTCTAGTAGAGGATGTTTAGCTTATTCCTTTTCAGTACAGTACCTATTAACGGGATCTAGGTGTATCCCACAGCATTGTAATTCCTGAAATAGCTACAGGAAAAGGAGACAGTGAATGCAGAAGGCCGTGTGTTAATTCTCTTGTGAATTACTATCACAGTTTGCTACTAATTGAGAAAGTAAATAAAAAAGGTCCTGACAATATGTTCTTTCCTAGTGGGGACTATTCTCATTAAATGCAAAATAAAAGGCTGCCGCTTCTCTTTCTGACTGGAAATTCTTAACAGAGGCAAGAACACTTCTCTTCACTCAAGAAAAAATGGCCCAAAATTATAATAATACCAGGCTGAGTAGCCAGATGCATTATGTGGTTTCAATATTTCCTTTGCATTTCATAGCAACCATTAGTCAGCGGCCTCATCCTTAGGGACTTTACTTCTAATGTCAAACATAGGGTAATTGTGCAACTCCATTTGAAGGGAGTCATAAAAAATTCTGCAAAGAGTTTAGCTCCTGGTTTCTACAAGTTCCTTGAAAGTTTCAGGCTTGAGGATGCAGGATACAGGATGACTGGGCAACCATGTAAATAAGCCTGGAGGACTAGGATGAGGAGTTACAATTTACCAGCATGGAAGCAGATAAGGTGGAAATCTTTTAAATTTTGTAGCCTTCTATGAAATGTATATGTGTTTACAGACAGTACACGGGCATTTGTACATTTTCAGCTGCAATCACATCTTCATTTGAAATTCAGACATCCACTTAAATTCAAAATACCCCTGCCTTCTTATGATGCAAACTGAAATTACTGTCACTCTCCCACAGTAACAAGTGTTACAGTCACAAGAGATAGGAACAAAAAAGTTATGAAAATGTCCTGGTCAGTGGACTTCATAAACTGGAATCATGAAGTTCACCTGGGGGCTTCAAAGAAAAGCATAAGGAGCTGCAATTTCTACTCCTCATAAGAAAGCTTTTGTGACAAAGCAGATTAGAAGAATCCCAAAAAGAAGAAGGAGGGGGAGAAAGAAGACCTATTGTAGGGAAGAATAAAATAGCCCATATGAAATGTCATCAAAAAATTTGCTGGGCCCCTGCCTTCAGCCAAACATCAGGAACAGCAAATTATATTCTTAGATAAAGCAAATAGCATACGAAGAGCCCACAAAGATGTGATGGAAAGATGTTTGTTTCTTCTGGGATTGACAGTATCAGTTGTCAAGTAGAAAGGCAGCAGCAGATTCACTGATCAGCTGAAGTAAATGGTAATACAAAACTCTAGGTCACTTCAAATTCTCTATATAGCTAGAGAATGATCTTTCACAAGTGTCTGGGGGATTTTTCATCATTTTTTATTACTATGTTGCTACACAACTTCTCCTGAAAAGGGAATGTATCTCTTAACATGTTATATGACAATACATATTCTCCAGTGACACAGTCATTGAAGAAATTTCCCCCATCCACCACTCTCCTGCACATACACAGAGGTGCAGTTGTTCAGATTTGCCACTACAACAGGTGACTCAAATGGTTGAAAAAACAAAACTAACTTTGTCAAGAATCGTTTGTAACCATATTGATTTCTGTGACCAGGTTACAGCAAATCCCACTGATGGTTTTGATGACAAAACTGGAGAGAGGTGAGCCAGGGCAGAGGCAGGAACGACGAGCCCACAGGTAAATTAAGGGGAAATTACTTACACTGCTTTGTCAAGAAAAATGCAATGTGCATTTGCAGCCCTAGTGTAAGGGAGATTTCTGGGTGGGTGGGTGTGGGTGGGTGTGTGCAGGATTCACAGGTCACTGCAGCCACGCAAGGAATGTACTTAGGACTGAATGAATCAAAAAGTGGGAGATGGGGGAAAGCAAAGCACCACCTTTTAGAAAACTACTCAAAAATTATCTACTATTCATTGTGTAAACGACCTAGCCTAACAGACAGAAAAGTGTGCATGTGTCAACATTGTTATCAGGAAAGATGAAGATTTGCACTAAGTCCTAATCCTGAGAAGGCGGAGGAACTGATCAGCCTGGAGGGAAAAGAGTGACCTGTGGTTCTCAGCAATACTTATCTGAGAAATAAGAAAGATACACCTGGATTGAAACCCTTGGTAGGGACCAGCCACGGCAGGCACCCTAAATAAGAGAATAAAATACTGATTTGAGCTACAGCAGAGTAGGAGCCAGGTTTGAATTTTATCCCCAGATCTAAAATGACCCACTGCATGGATCTTAATTCACTTCAACTCTATATTTCTGTTTTCAGCATTTGCCTTTCATCTCTATTTAGGTGACAAATCCTTTGGGCCAAGAAATCTGCAAATGGATGTGTGTATGTGTGCACTACCGAAAAATACACTGTGATTTTGATGTATTAATTATTTTCATGACTTTTTTAGTGCTTTTTCTCCCATTGTACTAGGTACTGTGCAAGCTGAGGTAGAAAAGACAGTTATTTCTCCAGAGGTTATTAAAATACAAAGTATGTTCATGTCAGACTCACAAGCAAGTTATTACTGCACAGTGAGTAGCCTACATCAGCTGAGGCATAGTACCTGTTCATAGAGGCACTTTTAGCCAGGAACAAATGGAAGATAATTCTTTTTAGCCCAGTCCACAGTGAAAAGGGATTGACAAAATCAAATTACATGGTGTTCTCTACCATCATACAGTCACTGTGGCTCAGGCAGTGAGAAGGAACTGGTTAAACCATGGTAAATTACACAGAAACTCTGAGCCCTTGGAGAAGAGAGAATCGATGGATACAGACAGACAGGGGACTGGTAAGAACGTTAGTTTCACATAAATAAATAATAGGTTTCATGGCCAAAGTGGGGCTTTGTGACAATAAATGCAATGATGTAGAAGAGTTCTGCTGGTTACACAATAAATTAAAGGATATTTTTTACAGAAAATTAAGTATTTCCTGAAAAATGTTTATATGTATCTTGTAAAATATTCCCAAAGCACCCAAAACTTTGACTGATATGGAAAAGTGCATTACCTTCTAATTTTGCTACAAGAACATTGCACGTGGAAAAGGGTAGTTTCTCCAGATTCTGACTAGTGCCCATGACTAACAACTCCTACAACAGCAGCATCAGATTATCACTGATAACCTCTTGTACCAGTTCCAGGGAAGCTATCAAGATTCTGACTGCAGCTGGATGACGTATAGTGAAATTTGGTCATGAACTGACTCTATTGTATAATGATTATTCAGCTAGAGGGAGAGAATATGAGTTTTCATTTGCTGCTATCCTATGCATGCAGATGTGTGCTGGATCCTCATTTATCCTAACAATGTAACCTTTCATTTTTAAAGACCTCACTGGTTGAGGTTTAGTTGACTTCCATGGTGTTTTGCATGGAAGAAGTCTGTCTTTTCAGGCCTTTTCTATGGCAAGTTGAAGTGCTGGCTTCTTGTAGGAATGCTGATTAGTGCAATTATAACTTCATGTACCTGTTGAAGCAATGAAACTCCCCAGGCATTAGCTGCTATTTACCCATCTTATTTGTTACGCTGACATTTTTATGCTCCTGTCAGGAATGATCAATCCGACATATTGGGAATGCAAAAGGTGAAGGATGCTGTTACATTATTTTAACAGCAGAGTTTCTTGGTTGCTTGCCATGAGTGAGGGGAGAACCCTGAAATACAAAGTTTTGGTTCAGCTGAACCTATTTAAACTATCTGTGTACGAAACTTACATGCCACCCTTCAGCTTGTTACTTTCACAACACAATTCTGTAATTACTGACTCCACAAGAAACATAACAACAGCTGTTCTTGTGATATTTTAATACCACTGGAATTAGGAGAGCTAAGAAATTCAAAGGTATATGACAGTTTTGAAAATATCTGTATTCAGTATGAGTGTAATCCAAAATGAAATTGTTTTTTGCCATCCCTAGGCAAAAAAGGCATGGACAAAACACTGGAAGAAAAACTGGTGAGGGCCCATGACGATCAGGTTTATTCGACTCAGAAGTAAAGCTATTCCTTAAAGAAAATCTGTGTTTCTTTTAAAGAGTTTACACGTACCCAGAGAAGCAGAGTAATAGCTACTGTGATAGTTGACTGGAAAATTAAATTTCCAGAATAGTTTTGAAAATAAATTTTCATCTTCAACATAGACAAGAAGGCCAAAGTTCCAGTTTGCTCAGAGGAACTGCACAATTAAGAAATAAACACAACTACCTCAAGGATAAACCAAAAATGTTATTCCTATTTTCTAATTACCATCGTTACTTGACTTTCAACACTAAAATGGGGCAAGACAGACATTCAAGAAACCATGAAACTGCAAGAATTTGCAGTATGAGGAGCAGGCTAAGAAAAACCAGGCAGATTTCACAATGTTTCTACAAAATCAGCAAGCTCTGATTCACATTTTGCTTCTTTGTTCTTTTGTATCTTGCAGTGGGAATCTTTTCACCCTAAAATATCTATGGAATAGGCAGAAATAGGAGTAGTTCTTCATGTGACTTATGAAGGAACCAATCAAACCATCTATTGCTTTTCTTTATCACTTCTAGAAGGGGCTAAAACATGTAACAAACACAAATTAGAACAAGGCATTCAGATTCATTGGAATAATCTCTTTCTACAATTTTGTAAGCCTCACTGGAACAAGACATAGATATAGTACAAAACTATTCAGAGATTGAGAACAAATATGGAACATTGCAGGGCTGCATGCAATCACTGGGATCCATTGGGCAAACTGTTATTCTTCCAGTGGCCAAGCAGATCAGGAGGAAATTACAGAGGATGGGAAAGTGATTTGGGCTACCCCGTTTCTTAGGTATTTGCAACAGGCAAGGACTAGGAAGGCACCAGGGCTGTTTCAGTACTATGAGAAGCACATCTTGATCGAAGAATGGTAAAATGTGACATTATCTCAGCCCTTACAATTGCCTGGCTAATCCTTGATCACTGCAAATATGTCTACAGGACTGGGCTTAAAGGCTTGAAAGATGTGGTATTCAAGCTTGAGAAAGCTCCCCACCCCGGGAAAAAAGAAAAGCAAAAAAAAAAAAGTGAAGATAAATACTCTTAGACTGAGGTTTCCCCTTTATAAATTCAGAGTAAGGTCCCTCTTTATTTTTGGAAGGGGCTGGGCAAACTCTGAAGTGTGGAGTTACAAAGTGAGACATTCAGATTGTTCCACAGACACTGCAGCTTGTAGTGAACCAAAAGTGGCTGTTTGGTCTTTAAATCCCACATAGAAATCTTTTTTAGTTTGGAAATAGTATTTCACCTAAATATCTTAGAGAATATCACCATATATTCTTAGCTCACACTGTATTTTGTTTTTGTGCTGGTGACTGAGATTCATGGACATTTTGGTCACAGTTGGAAGGGTTTGGGCATTCCACAGAGACTGCAAAGGCAGAAGTTGCCCCTTGGGATCTTCTTGGCTAATTCTTGTCAGTCCACAGGCAGGAATGCTTGCTTAAGAGAAGAGCCACAGACAATATAAGTGTTGAGATGGTACATTTTACCTTGAGTACTCATTCTGATTTCCAAATACGAGATTGGTTCAAGAGCTACAAGCAATGTTTGACTCCTTTCCAGTCTTGGAGTCTTAGACTTGTGAACATTCAGCTCTTCTTTGAACCTTCATATATTCTCCACCTCATGGCAGAGAAGTGGTTTTCAGCCAACCTTGATCAATTTTCACAATCCTTGCTGAGCTTTTCACTTAGCTAATGTATCAGGTATACAGGATTCTTCATTGGCTAATGATGTGATCTAATCTGCTAATTCTATTATCATTATAGCTGTCAATAGAAGAGGGCTGAGGAAGAAAAGCACCATCCTGACAGTATCTCTCTCTTATCTAAGAAAATGAAAGTTTTCTTCACATAGCTATGGACATTAAATTGTGAACCACAAATTCATATAATTGATTAGAAGATAAATATCTTATGCACATGTTTTGGAGAACACAACTGCTCCTGCACTAACTTTTCCTTAATTAACAAAAATAGAAGTTCTTCTTAGATATTATTAATTCCACTCTGGCTGAGAAAATTAAATTAAAATAAAATAAAATAAAACAAAAAATAAAATAAAATAAAATAAAATAAAATAAAATAAAATAAAATAAAATAAA
>VZUI01079724.1:0-10279 GCA_013401135.1 Cettia cetti
CCCCCCAATAAACCTCTGTTCCCCGGATGTCTCCGAGAGTCCCCTCTTTCCAGCCACGGCCGTGACAGTGTAAGTCAAGGCACTGCGGAGCCAAGAATTCACAAACAGATCTTGTTGAGGCGTATCAGAGCTGACCGGGTGGTCTAGCCAAAACACCAGGCTGACCAAAGAAAGATACGCACCCCAACAGTAGTACAAGCATCAGGAAGGGCTTGAGAAAATATTGAAGTTACTGTGCAGACTTTAGGTACCCCCAGGTGAAAAACATGGTAATGAGGCCTTGCAGCTACAGGTTTCTTGCATGACTTGGTCACCCTCTTTGAAGCATGCATATATGGGCTGCACTCCTGCCTTCTCAGGTGCATCTCTGAGATGGATGTCTCCATATATCCCCATAGCAAACACTGAAAGTCAGTCACAGTTATAGTTCACTCGAGATTAATTACAAGACTGAAGTGCTGAAATTGATGGCTACAAACACTTCAGAAGAGTCAGGAAAGAAGGGTGGGGGGCAGGTTGTCGTCTATGTTAAAAAAAAAAAAAAAAAGCAGATTAATTGCAAAGAACTCTGCCAGAAAAACAGTGATGAACAGCTGAGAGCTTCTGGGTATAAAACTAGAGTCCAAGCCAAAAAAAGGAAACCTCATGGTCATATTTATCACAGGCGACCCAAACAAAAGAAGAAGAATGATGATGATGAAACTTCTTTCTTCAACTACAGGTGACATCATATTCACTGTTGGGAAACATCAATCAACCTGACATCTGCTGGAAACATGGAAAAGAAAGCCATGAGTTATCCAGGAGACTCCTAGAGCATGTTGAAGATAATTTGTTATCCAGGTGAAAGAAAGTCCAACTGGAGGAGAAGCACTACTCAACCTGTTCTTGCCAACAAAAATTAACTAATTGATGACATCAAGAATAATGGTAACCTGGGCTGCTGCTTGAGCCCAGACCTATCACAAATTTGAGGGATATGGGCCAGGCAAACCACAGAGACAAGATATTTAATTTAGTAAACATTCAGTTGCTTAAGAAAATAGGGTATGAAAACCCCTTGGAAACTGCCCACAGGGATCAAGAAGGACAGGCCTGAAAGTTATTTAAGATCTCTCTTTCCCATCTCCTAAGTCTGTGAAACTCAATGGATAGACTAGGCGAACAAAGTCCCTCCCCTATTGTAAGAAATTATCAGGTTCATGACCATTTGAGGAACCTGAATATACACAAACCCATGGCACCTAAGCAGATTCATCCCAGGGTCTTCAGGTAATTAGCAGATATAGTTGCAATACAAATATTGTTTAACATCTTCACCAATGACATAGTGGGATCGAATGCATGTTCAGCAAATTTGTGGGTGATACCATACTCAGTGGTGCCATTGATTCATGGGAGGGAAGGGATACCATGCAGAGGGACCTTGTCAAGCTTGAGGAGTGGACCCATGTGAACCACATGAAGCTGAACAATGTCAAATGCATGGTCATACGCCCAGGTCAGGGCCATTCCAAATACAGGTACAGACAGCATCCGAGTCCAGGACGCTCCCCTGACTGCCCTGGAAGGTTTGAGATCCTGGCAGGGGGTTGGAGACCCCCCTGCACAGAGCTCAGGGAGACACTGTCATTGATCTCAGTCCATGGAAGAGCTTTCAGCTTGCAGAAAGAATTACCAACCATAAGTGTGTAATAAAGAATGACAGTTAGTAATAGCAGTTAAGTAATCACGGGTTGCAAATGTAGAATATTGGGGTTTTTAGGATGGAGTCAGAAGAGACAACATGGAGGATCAGGGTGTGGTCCTTGTTCTTTTTGTCCTTCTTCTTGTCATCCATTTTCTGCTGTGGTGGTGGCACTTTTGGATTGGTTTAGAGTAGAAGTTAACTGTCTAACATAGGTGATAAGTATTGGTAACTAACTGTAAATATAGAATACGTATTATCTAGTATAAAAGCAAAGCACCGCCTTGGCAGCAAGGAGTCAGTCGAGAGTCAGCTCCCAACCCTGCTGCAGCAAAGACCTTGGCAGGGCAGAAAAAGAATGTAACAGATAAGAAAATAATAAACAACCTTGCAAATGCAGCCAACGGATTCTGACCTCTTCTGGCATGGGGCTTGGGAAAAGGCTTCTATCTAAAATCTCGGGATCTGCCAGCAGCAGAATCCAACAGACTGCAGGACAAACCGATTGCAAGCAGCCCTGCATAGAAAGACTCAGAGATACAGGTGCATGAAAATCTGGACATGAGGTGGCAATGTGCATTTGCTGCTCAGAAAGCCAGTTGTGTCCTGGGCTGCATAAAAGAAAGAACAGCTAGCATGATTCCCTTCATTTGCTTCACTCTAATGAGGCCTCACCTGGAGTGCTGCATCTACTTCTGGGGTCCTCAGTACAAGAATGACTTGGAGGAGGTCCACAGGCGGGCCATGAAAATGATCAGAGAGCTAGAACACCTCCCCCATGAAGAAGGCTGGGAGAACAGTGCTTGTAAGGCCTGGAGAAGACAAGGCTCTGGGCAGACCTCAATGTGACCTCTTGATATATGAAGAGTGCTTATAAAAAAGATAGAGAAAGACTTTTCACCAGGGTCTGTAGTGACAGGGCGAGGTTTTAAAAGTGAAAAAAGTTAGATTTAGATAGATTCCAAGGAAGAAATTTTTTCATTATGAAGTGGGACACACTGGAACAAGTTGCCAAGAGAAGTTGCTGATGCCTTCAATGGAAGATTTCAAAGCCACATGGGATAAGTCTTGGAGCAACCTGGTCAAGTGAAGGATGTCTTTGTCCATGACAGCAATGTTGGCCTAGATAATCTTTGAAGGACCCTTTCAACACAAATTGTGCTATGATTCCGTAGTGCACCAAGTCACATGGGCTTATAGGAAGGACCTTCCTGAAAGCACTTATCCAAACCAGAACAAGAGAAAAGGGAGTTCTTGATTTCCTGACTAAACTTTGGAAAAATTTCATAGAATCATAGAATCTTAAAATATGCTGATTTGGATGGGACCTATCAGCACCATCAATTCCAGCTGCTGGCCATGTGCAGGACACCCCAAGAATCATATCCTGTGCCTGAGTGTGTTGTCCAAATGCTTCTTTGAACTCTGTCAGGCTGGTGCTGTGACCACTTCCCTAGGGAACCTGTTCCAGTGCCCAACCACCCTCTGGGTGAAAAACTTTTTCCTGACATCCAACCTAAACCTTCCCTGACTCAGTTTCACAGCATTTCTTTGAGTCCTGTCACTGGTCACAGGAGTGAAGAGACCAGTGCCTGCCTCTGCTCTTCCCCTCATGAGGAAGCTGCAGACTGTGATGAGTTCTCCCCTCAGACTCCTCCAGGCTGAACAGACCAAGTGGCCTCAGCTGCTCCTTATACGGTTCCCCTCCAGACCCTCCACCAGCATTGTGGCCCTTCTTCAGATGCTCTCTAATCACTTAAGGTCTTTTTTATACAGTGGCACCAAAACTGCCCCCAGTGCTTGAGGTGAGGCTGCCCCAGTGCACGGCAGAGGGAACAATCCCCTCCCTTGTCCAGCTGGTGGTGCTGTTCCAGATCCACCCCAGGACAGAGTTGGCTCGCCTGGCTGCTGATTCATGTTCAACTTGCCATCAAGCAGGACCCCCTGATCCCTTTCCACAGCACTGCTTTCCAGTGTCTCATTCCTCAGTCTGTACACACAATCAGGATTTCCCTGTCTGAGATGCAGATTGCAGCACTTGCCCTTGTTAAACTTCATATGATTTATGATTTCTCACCTCCCTAATTTGTTGGGGTCTCTCTGCAGGGCCTCTCTGTACTCAAAGGAGTTGACAACTCCTCCCAGTTTAGCGTAACTAGAAAACTTAGTATTCTTTTGAGCTCTGCATCCAAGTTGCTAACAAAGATGTTGAAGAGAATTGGGTGAGGATGCAGCCCTGCAGAACTACATTAGCAACAGCCTGATGTTACCCAGTCACTCTAACTCTTTGTGCCTGACATGTGAGAACCAGTCAAGCCTAAATATTGGGTCCTTGGTTCCCTGCAGCAGAGAGTGTCTGATTACAATTACCTTTCTTCTCCTCAAAACAGAGGAGGTCTTGATGTGGGGTACAGATGGTGTTGGTTTGGGAGGCCCCTCTCTCCCAGAGGGGCTCACCTCATCAGTTGTCTGGTATGAGAGCCTCATACCTATTGTAGAAGGTGCCAGTCCTTTCTGTCATGTTTTCAGAAGGAGAAGGAAGCTTCTTTCTGGTCCATCACTTCCAAATATCTCTGTCCACTGTATTTAAAAAGTGTTCTGTTATCAGAAGGATCAAGGAAATCACTACCTGTGCTTCTGATCTTTCAGCCCTTCAGCCCAAGGCCAATTGGTATTTAATAAACAGTCTCTCAGCTTGACAACTTCTTTTAAGGGGAACATAGAAGACAGAAGACATTTTGTTTTTACTGAGCACATGATAATATTTGAAGTAATTAATTTTTTTTAGTAAGTTCACCCATGAATTAAAGGAACTGAACTTATTTCACCTTCCCTCCTCCACCTGAGAACCTTTGCAAGATCTCTTTCCATTTCCTTCTGTGCTTAGCCTGAAACTAACTGTATATGGTTGTGAAAAACAAAAATTTAAAGGTCCAGATATGTGGTCAACATTTTGGAAGACCAGGAAAAGGAACTTTTAGGAAAGTACATAGAATGGTTCAGGAATGTGCTGCTACATCAGGTGTTTGGATGGAGTATAAGAGGCCTAGCCTAAATCCAGGAAAACACATTTGCAAAGGTTCAAAAGAATTTACGGGTAAAGGAACTAGTGACCCTGAGTGATTAAAATATATTAAGATACTGAATTTGAAGGAAATATGTACCCTACAGAATTATCACCCAGAAATTTCTCCCCAGTGGTGTGTATCCTTGCCAAGAGATTCACTTCTGTGCCAATGTAGTTCACAAACCAAAATTCACAGCAGATTCAGGAGGTGACACTACTACAAAATACGGCATCAGGACAAAAACAAATCCACATAATCTTCTGGTTTTATCCTCTCTCACATGATGTTATTCTGCTGGCTGTCTTCCCTAGAAAAAAAACCTCTCTGAAATGCCACCACATCTCTTGACAGTCTTTAAGTACACCCCAGTCAAGATAAACTTATACCACTGGCAAGTTCATAAAACTGACCCCACCATCATCAAACCTTCACAAGACAGTGTGTGATATTCTATTATCAAAAGATAAAGATAAAGAAGCCAAATAACTGCATTTACAATTATGTGACTCAATCACTTGGGTCTCTAATTCTTTCCCACAGCATACTAAAAATGTTGAAATGTGACTATCCAGTTGCTAATCTCAAGAAAAAAAGTCCAACTAATCTCAAGAAAAAAATATTTTTTATGTATGTTCAATTTATCCCAAATCACAATAGTCATACTTTGGAAAAAGCCATGCCAATGCTTCTCCCAGCAGTTCTGAGGTGAAAATGGTTTGCTTAAATCACTTGAATTATATTATTTCATTAAAGAAATGCCCACAGATTTATGTATGCTTTTATAACAAAAACATGTACATTTTCTTTTTATTTTATTTTTTTCTTTTTGTAAAATTGCTGATTGTGGCTGGCAAAATTCCTGAATAATGTAAAAGTAAGCAGAAAAATAAGCACTACCTTAAAATAGGAACATACAAATGAGTAGGTTTATCTATTGTGCATCATGAAAATAAGTATTTTTGAGAAAAACTGCTAACATAGTTCGTTAAAATATTAATGCAAAGGCACAGAAAACCCAGGGGACAGAGAAGCAACTTCTATATATTATTCTGGGATTTTAAAGATAGCTGATTATTTAGGAGAGCTGCTTTTCAGGTTAATGTTTCTGGAGGAAAATGTCTTTCTTTTACTTTTTACCAAGTCCTACTAGAACTAAATAGGGCACTATGTCCAAAGGTTTCATTATATTGAAGTGATGAAATTGTGTTATGGAAAACAACTCAACCCAGATCAGAGCCGAGTGACTACGTTGTGTAACTTGTATCTTTTCAAAGTTAAATTATGCCAAGATAAGGTCTCGAGATTACCCCCATTTGGCAGCACCTCGATGAAAAACCCTCTCAGAAACATGTATCCGATGTCACTGAGACAGTAGTGTCAGAAGCAAAGTTTTAATTCAAAAGGAGAAATAAAAATCGTAAGGTCCAGCTCTGAGTGCAATCAGCAAACTCGGGGATTACTGACTTGCCTGAAAGTAATTTCTAATCTCGGTTGAAAGAAATGTCACAAGACAAAAATTATTCTCTGTCCTCAGCAAGAATGCTTAGAAGCGGGATGCCGCGGTTCAGGGTTTTTTTAAGTAAAAAACACTTCTTTGAGAGGGAAGAAACACAAGGCAAGCGGCGGGGATCAGGGCCGGGAAGGGGCGTGCTCGCAGCACACCAATCGGCGCCCGCCGCTCTGCTTTTAAAGGAGGAGCCGCCGGTGCCCTCGGAGCTGTGCCTGGCCCCGCTGCCGCGGCAGTGCCAGCAGCCCCGGCCCCTGCTGCCAAAGCTCCCGCCGCCAAGAAGCCGAAGAAGGCGGCGAGCGGCTCCAAAGCCCGCAAGCCCGCGGGGCCCAGCGTCACCGAGCTGATCACCAAGGCCGTGTCCGCCTCCAAGGAGCGCAAGGGGCTCTCCCTGGCCGCGCTCAAGAAGGCGCTGGCCGCCGGCGGCTACGATGTGGAGAACAGCCGCATCAAGCTGGGGCTCAGGAGCCTCGTCAGCAAGGGCGCCCTGGTGCAGACCAGAGGTACAGGTGCGTCTGGCTCTTTCCGCCTCAGCAAGAAACTAGGAGAAGCAAAAGAGGCTCCCAAGAAAAAAAAACAAAAACAAAAACAAACCCCCCCCCCCAAAAAACAAACAAAAAAACCAAACAAAAAAAACCCCTGCAGCAACCAAGCCCAATAAGCTGGCGGCTAAGAATCCCGCCAGCACTGCCAAGAACGTGGTGACAGCAGAGAAGACCTCCAAGAAAGTTAAGCCTGAAGCAAAGAAAGCAGCCAAGAGTCCCAAAAGAGTAACAAAGGCAGTAAGGCCCAAGAAAGTGGTGGCAGCAGTGAAGGGCCCGGCTAAGGCAAAGACCATAAAGCCCAAGGCAGCCAAGCTGCAAGTGGCCCAGTCAGAGAAGGCAGCACCCAAGAAGTAAGCTCGATGTGGAAATAGTCTCGCTTCGCATTTAAACCCAACGGCTCTTTTAAAAGCCACCCACATTGTTTTAAACGGGCTGAAATGGTGTGGTTGCCCTCATTTTGGGGAGGAATAGGTGGGGAGAGGCATATGGGGGACCAGCAGTCTTGTGGGGTCGGTGATGTGTGCAAGGAGCTGCGCCTGGAAGAAGCATTTTTAAAACCTCCCATGAGGTTTCATCACCTTATTAAAATTCAAGCTCTTTTCTTGAATTTGCAAGTGGCTCTTAAAAGAGCCTTTGGGTTCCTTAGTAAAGCTTTGAGGTCTTTTTCCTTCGGCGCTCACTTGGCTTTAGCCTTGTGGCTGTCGGTCTTCTTAGGCAGCAGCACGGCCTGGATGTTGGGCAGCACGCCGCCCTGCGCGATCGTCACCTTGCCCAGCAGCTTGTTGAGCTCCTCGTCGTTGCGGATGGCGAGCTGCAGGTGGCGGGGGATGATGCGCGTCTTCTTGTTGTCGCGGGCCGCGTTGCCCGCCAGCTCCAGGATCTCGGCCGTCAGGTACTCCAGCACGGCCGCCAGGTACACCGGGGCGCCGGCGCCCACGCGCTCCGCGTAGTTGCCCTTGCGCAGCAGGCGGTGCACGCGGCCCACGGGGAACTGCAGCCCGGCCCGCGACGAGCGCGACTTGGCCTTGGCGCGCGCCTTCCCGCCCTGCTTCCCGCGGCCGGACATCGATGCAATTCAGCAGCAGCAGCAGCGACCACGAGACACCCGGCAGCGCACAACCAGCTCTGAACTCGGGCTCACCGCCCGCTTTATATACAACTCGGGCGGAGCGGCAGCGCCTCTTGTGATTGGCTACGAGAGAGAAATTGTTCGACAGCCAATGGAAAAGCGAATCGAGACGTGTCCAATAGAGAATCCCGGCGCTATGCGCGGAGCTTTAGGCGAGCCAATAGCGATGCGGCGATGTCGGCGGCGCCGCTATAAAGGCGGCACCCGGGGCTGTGCCGCTATCGTGTGCTGCGGCTGGTAGCTGTGCCTGCTGAGGGATAAAGGCTGCGGTTGCTGCGATGCCTGAGCCGGCCAAGTCCGCCCCCGCGCCCAAGAAGGGCTCCAAGAAGGCCGTCACCAAGACGCAGAAGAAGGGCGACAAGAAGCGCAAGAAGAGCCGCAAGGAGAGCTACTCGATCTACGTGTACAAGGTCCTGAAGCAGGTGCACCCCGACACGGGCATCTCGTCCAAGGCCATGGGCATCATGAACTCCTTCGTCAACGACATCTTCGAGCGCATCGCCGGCGAGGCGTCGCGCCTGGCGCACTACAACAAGCGCTCCACCATCACGTCGCGGGAGATCCAGACGGCCGTGCGCCTGCTGCTGCCCGGCGAGCTGGCCAAGCACGCCGTGTCCGAGGGGACCAAGGCTGTCACCAAGTACACCAGCTCCAAGTAAAATAATTTGAACTTAAAAACAAAACGGCTCTTTTTAGAGCCACCTACATTTTCAACAAGAGAGCTTAAATTTCTCTTTTAGTAGCATATTTGTTCATAGCGTGTTCTCAAACTTTAAAAAAATGTTTAATCCCAAACATTAAAAACAACTGGTAAGTTCAGTGATACAAATATATATCACCCGGTTTGGGGTGTAAAGCTTGCATCTTGTTTATGGAGCTCAGATATTTGCTGACAAGCCTTTATTTTCTCTGTTAGGCAAGAGTTGCTTTAAATCCCAGGTTTAGAAAAGCACTTTTCCTCTTCCATCCATCTCCTCTGTGCTCCTGGCCTAAGTCCTTTCTGAAAAGAGAAAGTGGAAAAGGTTATAGTTCTTCCCCCGTTTTAGCTGTGGTCTCCTCTCATGTCACAGACAAATGCACAGAGGTGCATTTAAGAATTTATTAATCTTTAGAGAAATACTTTTTGGGATTTTTTTTCACTCTATGCTTCACTGGTCTTCCTGATCTGAAAAATAAAATGCCTTAAAAACAAATGCCTCAAAACATTAATTAGGCACTTACCTATTGGTTTTATTATTGTAAGATTCAAAATAATAGCTTGTCAACGGCTTCAGAACTAAACAGCAATTCATACAAATAGTTTTCTTAGTCCCTGCTGCCCCCTTATGGGTGTTTCTGAATTTTTGGAAATTTTTTATTTTACAGCATCGGATGAAGACCTCGGATTCAGATAGGTAGGGAAAACTGCAAATACTGATGAAAAACTGGTCTCGAGGGATGCTATGCAAGTGGGACTTGAAAGACTTAGAATTTAAGAAAACAGAACTTACTGGACGGAGAAGTCAAGTAATGGATAAAAAACAAAAGGGAGAAAGTTCTTCAAATTAAAGAATTGGTGGCTCTTAAATGTCACAGTCTCTGAGAGAGAACAGAGGCAGTCAACGTAGACCCAAAGGCTATTAGTTTAAGAGCCACTACATGCATTATAAAAGGGCTGTAGCACTGCTTTGAATCGAGCACGGCTTCTTAGTTCGTTTTTTTTTTCATTGTAATGTTGGATTTTCACGGTCCCAGCTTCTCTTATTTTTTTCTAATAGTACTGAACTCCTGCATATTAATTTTTTTTAAATAAAACCCCAGAAGATTCTAAATTTCACAGTTCATCCTCGAGGCTTTGCGAAGAGTAGCATGTGTTTTATAAACAATGCCTGAAGGCCAGAAAATCAGAGAGAGGAAACGTGAAAATACATTAGCTTAAGGGCAGTAAGCAGTCTCAATTAGAATGGAAATCACCTCACTGTGACTGACTTGTGACAGTTTTAAGGGAGGGAGCGAGTGTAAAAACGACTGTGCCTTCAGTAGTGACGGGCTAAAAACTACCCACTTCAAAAATCTACCCGGCACCAGAACAATTCCAAGTTTCCTGGATCTCACTGCAAAAATTAGTATGGTACCCAAAACTATTACTTCAGGAAATACGTAACAGCTTGTTCTGTGTATCATGGAGAGGGTATGACAAATCAAAATTATAAACACACCCCTAGACCACAAAGGCTCTTCTACCCCTGCTGTTCCAATGTTTCAAGGTAGCACCACAGCTCTTTCAATTGTGCAAGGTAGTGGCTCTTAAAAGAGCCTTTGTGCCTACGTGGGTTGCCTCGATCAATGCCTGGCCGGAAAGGG
>VZUI01079740.1:0-12727 GCA_013401135.1 Cettia cetti
GGAGCTGTCTCTGTTTAATGGGCCATCAAGGACCCATTACATGACTCATAGAATGATAACAGTCCATTGTGAGGTGCCTCTCCCAGGGGGAGGAGCCAAGCATTCCCACATGGATATAATCCAGGGTTTGGGACAGCACTGGAGGCCTTTTCCCCACTGGATTCCCAGAATACAAGTGCTACAGGACCTTCTCCACAGGATCACTGCTTCAAAAAGACCATTTCATCTGGACTGCTACCACCACCCTAACAGGGTGTCAGGTTGTATTCTGACTCTGTCAGTATTCTGTACTATTGAATTTATTTTATTTTACTTTATTTTACTTACTGTCTTTTTTCTCTTATTAAATTGTACTTCTTACTTGGAGTCTCTCACTGGTTTTGCTTTCAAACCAGCACAGACACACATATTATTTGTATTATTTTTTACTTGTATTCTAGTGACAGACACAATATAATAAGAAAATATATTCAAGATCTTGAGAACGATCATTTTTTCACTTAACCGTTTCATTTACAATAGTTAAGCATAATAATGGGTAAATGTAAAAAACCACTGCACATCGTCATCATCATATTTATTTTTCCTTTAGAGGCTGATTTAAAGTATAAGATAGGCAAAAGATATATAATCTGATTTTTAGGACTTTGGTCTAGTCAGCTTTTTTTCTAATATAATCTTTTAGTGCTTAATTACCCATATTATTAGGGTAATAGGGTAATTACTCTTATGTTAAGGAGTGTAAGTACATTCAAGGTGGAATTTGAACCTATTCAAAGTTTTCAAATTTTTTATATCTCTGAATCAAAAAATCAAGTACTCCATCAAAGTTCTCTTCAATAAACTGATTAGACTGAGTTTATTGAGTCTCCCAGTCTGAATCTTGTTTTCTGTGTTTTGGATCATTTAAGTGTTTTTTCTTTGGTGTTCGGCAATCTTTACAAATTCTAAAAGCAAAACCAACCCTTTGATATGATGATACAATGTACAAGGAGAAAATGATACCCCTTCATGTACTCTGTATTCTCTTTCTCAGCCCAAAGATCACATTTCCCTGCTTGACCTTGGCAGTACTTTCTGACATTATGGTTAGTCTTTAGAGGTGACATTTTTCCTTAAACAAGCTTTTCTAACTCAAACAATCTGAATAGGACAGAGTATTTTGATTTTAGATTCTGCATTTTTCACTGCTACTGAGGTCATATGTAATGAAAAAACCTACAAAGTTTTAATTTTTTTCTAATGATTTTTCAGTAGTGGTTTGATGGTTGAGTTTGATGTGATATCCAGAGTGTGTTAGGCAAATGCAAAATAAAAGCCTAAAATATACTTTTCTGAGTTTGTGCTTGATCAGTAATAAGTTTGGTCATAGCCATCCGTTTGGTTTCAAGATTTAGTTCCCATTGACGATGTTCATGGCCAATAAAGTGTCTGTTAATGAAAGATTGCATTCATAAGTGTGCATGTGCAATGGAAATAAATATTAAAAAAATTTGGATGCTGGAGTGGGAGGTAGGGTAACTTTGTCATATATGACATACTGAATTACATAACTCTGATCATATCTGTAGGAATGCAGCAATGTCTACTTTTTCAACAACCAATGTGTCTCTTTTACTGCTCATCTAATAAATAAGTGCTAAAATTCTGCTTCAGGCTTGTTTGCATGACAGTTGACATTTCAAAATACTAACAAAAATGACATATCTTGAGTAAACCCTTCTAAATAAGTTGTCTCTTTCCAACACGCTTTTTTTCATATAAGCAGCAGTAAGAATGCAACTGTGCCACTGTCATTACTGGCATTTGAGGAAAATGTTTCTTTAAAAGTGGAAATTGAAACAAGATTACATGAAGTGCTACATCAATGTGTTTTTTAGTCGAGAACACAAAGCCTGACATTTACATTAGTTAGGTTTGATATGCAGAATAGAGAGAACTACATACTAATATGTTCAGATTTTACATGATTACAGGCCAATACTTATCACTAAAAGAGATTACACTGGGTTTAACCTTTCATTTGCTCTACAGGGTCTAGGAGAAAAGCAGGAGAAAATTTTCTCAGCTATTTGAAATTTCTTTTTCAAGCTGAATTTTTAAGATTAATAAACATTTTACAAAGAAATGCTATAAACAAAGATAAAGTGAGCTCACATTTTAGATAAAGCACAGTTTAAGAGAAATGATTTTTTTTCCCTGTATCTTATTTCAATTTGTAGACTTGAACTGACTGAAACATACATAGTTGACAAAATGTCTATTTTTTTCCAGCAACTGCCCAAATTTTTCTAGAATAAACCTTGTTAATAATTCCTTAATATTTGCCTAAATTGCATTATACCAGTAACATGCAAAAACTAATTGCAGCAAATTACCAGTATTTTCAGAATCAAGTAGGTTTAATTCTGGTGAGTCTGGACAGAAAGTAAATATCTTCTGTCCTGGAGAATTCAGTAAATCTTGTTTGGCTCACGCCTCATATTCTCTAGCTTAAACCTAGGGAAGAAAGTCATCCCATTTTGCAGACATGGCAGGAACTCCTGTTCTTCATTGCTATGAATCCAAGACATGAAAATATTCACAAAAATTAGATTCACATCCAAAATAATATTACAGTTCTTTATTTGGCTTTTAGCAATCTCTGTTCAAGACCATGTCCTAAATCAGGATTATCATTATCATCATTATTCTTTTACTTTACATCTCTGTCTTCTTCTGTTTTCTTCTCTACAGCTCTCTCTCTGTTCTTCACTAGAAATTGTATTTTGAAGGTTTTCATCTGTTCAGGAAGAAAATCCATCTAAACAAAGTAATGATAAACCATTTCATCAGAACATTCTTGAATGGTTTATCCTACCGCATTTCACATGCCAGCTTTCTTTGTTTCATGAGATAAATCTTAGAGATTTTATTTTGCATTCTTACAATTATTGTTTACTTGCTTTGCAAGAGGGAATCATTTTAGTCATAAAGGTTGACATCCTACACCAATGCTAAGGTTTAAGATTTAGCATCTAAGCAGCATGTTTCAGAATAACCATTCTCAGATTGAAAGGGGAAAAGAAGTATCAAGGCTCCTGATTTCCGAATATTTGTTCAATTCTTAATTTACATTTGTACTATATTTAAAGATTTCAGGGTTTAGTCTGTCACCAGAAAACCTGCTACTCCTAACAGACAAAACAGCATCTACAAGTTCTTGAACCACTGCTAATTGGGTAACTGTTTTTTTAATGCTGTTCACTTCTTTCCTCCATTTCTTTGTTCTCTGAATGGGAACAAGAATACACCACCACACTTGATATTTGTTTTAGTGAGAAGTATACCTGACTAAGGTTAATAGCTTTACCTTTTAGTTGAATACAGCACAAGTTTTGGAGGTATTCTAAATGATACTTTCTTAAGAGAAAATGTTTTAGCATTGAGCCCAAGTAACAGATATGTTTTTAAAGTGTTGAAATTTTCCCTTTCCTAGCTGATAAATCAGTTTTTTGGAAACATGTTAAAAAACACCTTTTCCAACACATCTTGTTTTTGTTCTTCAAAATGTGTCAGAAAAACACATTTTTAGTAGTGGTAAATTAAGTAGTTGGAAAAAGCTTGGATAATGGGGACAAACCAATGGTATTGTGATACTCTATAATGATTATTTAGACTGAATATTTTAATACCAATCCTTTCTTCATATCTAAATTTCCCAACAGAAATTTAGGCATGATTACTTAACTTTCAGGCTGCTCTCAAGTAAAATACTTTTATTTGTGGTTGTGGTATTTTGTAGCTTGTTTTGTTCCCTTTTAAAACTTCAATTAATATTAATAGCTCCCTTTGTAAGAAGGCATTGCATTAAAAAAAACTGTGGTTTTGGCTTGTGTGCGTGGTTTCTTAAGGTTTTGGTCAATATCTAGTTCCTTCTGTGTATGATTCTTAGTAAAATATAATTTTAGCACTAGATGGAAACTGCTCAGTTTTGACATCGTTAGTGGATGTAACAGCAAAGCTGCAGGCCTATGACAACAAATTGATGACACCACTGACAGGAAGGAATACATTCACCACAAAACTGGCAATTCTTAAAAGGACTGTAAGAGACACCAGAACAGAAGATGGAGGACAACATCAGTGATCATTACCTACAGTTTGACTGGAGCAAATGCTTTCATTGAGTACTACTGTTTTTCAATTCTTGTGATTAAAACAATGCTAAAAAATTTCAGATATAAATGAGAAAGAGGGCTGTTAACCCTGGTTGTTCTAATTAGAAATTGTTCCAGATGTCTCTTAATACCATTGAAGGAATTTGAATTTATAAGCAAAGGTATAAATTGCCACATGTTCCACCATGGTACTTCAAGTTAACTTCAAACAACGGTTGCTTGCAATTGTATATGGAATGGAATAACCTCTTGAAAAAGGTGTCTTCATGTTAACTTGAAGAGTAAATTCAGCTACAGTAGACTTTCAAAAATGAGAAGGGAAACACATAGAAATCAATGACTTTAAAACTTTATTTGCTTTCCTATTTAATTATGGATCAAATTTGGGATTGATAAACCATTTATTTACAACTGTCAGTTCAGATTGCACAGAAATATCCCTATGTTTTGACTGTTGGTCTTTAGAGAATCGTTTCTGAAAACAGAAGTAATCCTTTTTAAATATAATTGTGTCACAGTTGAAAAAAAATGAAAAAGACCCTGAAACAAGTAACAAAAGCTAAGAAAAGAGGATGTCAAATCCAGTATCTAACTGGGAAAAGGTCTCTGCATTTTTTATCAAGACCGTGATTGTAAAAGTCATGAAAAAAATATCTATAAATATAATAAACATCATGGAAGTAAAAGAGGGAATTCCATTTTTAGTCTTTCAAGCTCTGCCAAAGAAGACCCAAGTAATGTTTATGTATTTCTTTAAAGAAACCTGTCACATGGGTTAATATAATTTGAAAAGTTCCTTGTTTTTAGAAGAGTAATAAAATGTCATTTCCAACAACAAATTTTTCAGAATTTACAAAACTCCAAATCTAAGGCTAACAAATTCTTTAAACTCTCAGGAGCCATTAGTAGTCACATGCCTATCACCATGCAGGAAATCTTCAGCATTTAGATCTTTATGAAAACATGATTAAATGCTAATTAAAAGATAATACAACCAGGATTAATTTTCTATTTGTTTCTGGGAACTCCTTTGTTGAAATCTGTATGAGTTCCCTGGAGAAAAGCAGAATGAGATATGGTTCTTTATAGTTAAAACTCATTTTTGTGATTTTTTCCACATGTAAATATGGATATAGCTTGACAAAAATAGTTGTTTCACGCCTGAAAAAGAAACAAGAACAGAAAAAATCCTGAAGTGTGCATGTACTTTCAAGGATATTTTTTATGGGTTTCATCCCCCAGAGAATCAGTATTCTTTGAGTTAAACTCCTGTGATAACTTATTAAGATTTCCATAAAGTGTTCTTAAAACTTTCCCAAAAGAATGTGTTTTTTTAGAAATTTGATTTCTGCTAGTTGACTTCAGTCATTCTTTTTACCTATTGTCCATGTCCCCACTTCTTTCATGTTATTTAAATAACATTTAAATCTATTGATAGAAGCAAGGGATTTGAAACTAAAACTCTGCCTGATTTGTCTGTTTATTTTCCCAGGTGGACAGTGCCAATCTCTGTATTGTATATATATGTAAAAAAAATTAACACTTATGAAGGCTGAAGATGACTTGTCAAAGCATGAAAAGTCATATATAATCAAAAGAATCATATAGGATTTAATTATCACATTAACATATCATCAGGATACCTATTCTTAAAGCACTTAACAAAATGTCATTGCTTTATCCTTTCAGATGAAATATAAACAAAATTTTAAAAAATAAAAACCAAAAACCCCAACAAAACCCCCAAGCCCCTGTAACCGCAAGGATATGGTTTCCTTTTTCTGACAAAGTCTGAAATCATATAATATCTGGCAAAAATAGAAAAAATATTTATAGGAACTTTTTAGTTGCTTATTATGAAAACAGTAGCAATCAATCCCTGGATTATTATGATTATATATGCACACTTCAAGAAAAGGTAAGGGGAGAAACAACCCAAAAATGACAGACATTCCCTACATTTATTTTCTGTCCTAAAATGCTTAATGAGCATTTTTCATGAAACTTATATGCTTTGCTAGCTTTTCATTTAAATAAAATGATAGCTTGAATGACAACATTTATTAAGCTGACTAATATTTAGCCAGCTTGATAATCATGGACTACATTGTTTTGATTCATTGTATTCAGGCAGTTAAAAAAAAAAAAAAAAAAAGAAAGAAACCCTCTTTGATCATATGCATTTCATTCTTAAGATAACAGAGAAGACTATACTTAAACAGTTATTGCAGAGCAATCAGTGGATTGTTAATCCCCACACTTACCTTGGGATGTGAACAAACCTAAAATTAATTTTCACTTATGAATTTCTGGGAAGAGTCAGGGAAATAATGTGAGAAGCTGAAAAGGATCAAAAAGTGATTAGAAATACTATGACCAAATTTAATATTTATTTAAAATTTCACAATACCTTTCTTCTTGCTTTATGTCATTCCGTTTTAATATTTATCAAAATAAAATATATATTACTGAAAAAATATAAAAGAGAAGGCAGGCATATGGAATTACTTCATCTTTTAGGATTCCTCTCTGGTTCTGTAAAATAATATTAAGACCTTTTTTTACCTATCTTAACAAATCTCATCTATTTGATTAGAACCTCAAGACCTGATATAGTTTTTTGACTCTATAAACCCATTCTTTACCCACTGTTCCTCAGACGATTCCTGTAGCTAAAGGAGTTCCTATGACACCACCTTCTTTCTTTGTCAGACTTTGAATAGTTTCCCAATTCCTGAATTCATCAAAACACTTTCTTATCCTCTATTCCTGTGACACAGAATGGTCTAGCTTCTGTCTTGCTACCTGTTTCGACCACTAATACTAGGGTGATTTGGGTTTTCCTTTCATTGCCCACATAAAATACAAAAAAGTCTCTCTGTTGCTTTGAGTGAAAGTTCATGGTCAGATGAAGCAGATCTTATATAAGGAATAAACATACTCAGTATTGAGTTTAAAATTTATCTGCAGCTTTCCTGTTTGGATTACACAAAACTAACACCCACAGGCAAAGATGTCTTTTTTCTTAAAGAAAATATTCCTAAGCACTTAAACTAGAAACACGTATAACTAGCTAACCAGCTGCCAAATATAAACTTCCTCCATTCCTTTTGTTTCCAAAGAAATGTTCAGCCCACATCCACCAGCTCAGCAGTCTTGTGTCACTCAATCCCAATTGACACTCCTTCATTTCCAGTAGAATGCCCCTGGCATCTTCCAAAGAAGATGAAAGTGCATAATTTTCAGCCTGAACTGAACATGTAGTCACCAGTTTTAGAAGTTTCATTGTAAAAATATAAAAGTTTATGCAATTTGGAGGAAGGAACTTTATAGCACTCATTTTGGTTGCAATAACTATTTCCTTCTTTATCCAGTTTTATTATTGGTATCCATTGCCATCATCTTTACAGTGTATACTTTAAAAGCCTACATTTTAGTGTCTCACTACTCTCCCTGGGAATATCTTTAGAATTTAAAACTCTCAAAGTTTGTTTCTTTCTTTTTAAAAATTATTTCATGTTCCTACCTAATATGATCTATTGTTTTTGGAATAAACTTGCTCATAATTCAGATAGCCAAACTACAAGATACGATTTCCTGAATGTTACGAACAAGTAATGAATGATGTTTTTATTGACAGGACCAAATATTTTATATTACTTATTTCTGTAAAATTATCACAGTATACATAATCTTCAAAAGCTTTACCTCCTCCTTTACAGAAAAGTCTTCACTTCTGAAAAATTAGTAAAGTCAATAAAACAAGGAAAATAAAAGTGGTATAGGCTATTAATTTCATTCCATTTTATGCCTAGTAATTTTCAATAACTAATACATTATATTAAAAACTGAAGCCTTTTTTTGTGCATAGCATAATACATTATCTCTCCAGACAAAAACCTTAACATGTTTCATTGCTTTTGTTTGTCTGGGTTTTTAATTTTGAGTTGTTTTTTTTTTTAATTTTTTTTAATTTGGGGTTCTTTTTTTGCTGTTGCTGGAGGAAGGATAGTACTATATCCTTTTAATATATTAAAAGACTTTTTTTTCCTAGCAAAATTAACCAGACTTAACTTGTAAGGATTTTCTCATGCATTGTCTAGCACTTCCTAAATGTCATGCAAGAAATGCCTGTTTCACCAGGATGTCTGGAACTCTTAAAAAAAATAAAGTACATCTTCATTTATTTGAATTAAATGAATTTAAAGGCTTTGAATGAATAAAAAATATCTTTTAATCTGTCCCATGTAAATTTTTACCTGAAGGAAAAATAAAGTTTATATATTATTTTAATAGTTAAACTCCTTTTTTCTTGAAACAATTACTTTATTTCAAAGTAGCCTAAACAAAGAAATAAGATAACAAAATCCTTAAAAAAGAAGATTCCTCTTATAACTTTCATTTAATTGTCAAGCAGGAGAAATCATAGAGTCATAGAATTATAAATACGTTGGCTTGAAAGAGAACTGAAAAATTGTCTAGTTCCAACCCCCCTGCCATGGACAGAGAAATCTTCTATTAGACCAGGTAGTTCAAACTGCCATCCAACCTGGCCTTGAACACCTCAACCTGGGGTGGGTTTTCCACAGATTCTCTAGGCAACCAGTTCCAGTGCCTTATCACCCTAAAAAGTGAAGAATTTCCTTCTAATATCTAATCTAAACCTGTCCTCATTCCATTTAATGCCATTACCTCTTATCTTATAACTATATGCCCTGATAAACAGTCCCTCCTCACCTTTAGTTACTACAAGGCTCATCTAAGGTCTCCCAGGAGCTGCCTCTTCTCCCTGCTAAATAACTCCAACTCTCTCAGCCTGACTTCATCATTAGCCTCCTTTAACAGCAAAATTGCCTTTCCCTTTCCAAACACAAGTTTCCAGATTTGCTGTGTAGCATTAAAAGAAACAGGTCTCATACGACCATTATAAATGCACACATAAATACCTTATTCTGGAATTGCAAAGAGCTGTATTACAGTAGCCAATAAACTGATTCCTCATCATTAATAAATACTGTACCACTTCATAAACCTTCCCAAAATGTTGAAGTACAGAAGAAAACTAGAAGTCCTTAATTTTTTTTACTAGGGGGTGTCTAGAAAAAAATTATACAGTTAATATGCTCTTTGTACTGTAAGAAATTTCAGCAACAAATAAATTTCAGAAGATTTCTGTACTAAAAAGGACATGTACAATTTACGGTTGGAAAATTTACGTGTTAAAAATTTTATGCAGCATCTCAATATGCCAAGTACTGGACTTATATTATGGCTTATACCCTTCCCCACCTTGCCAACAGAACCGTGTTGATACTCTATTATCCTCCGCATATTTTTCTGACATGCAATTTTTCACTTTTAATTTTCCATTTTTGTTTTCTAATACGTTTACATTAAAATTTTTCAAGTGTATTAAAAGAACAGACATAGTCTGTTAGCTACCTTTTTAAACTCTAATGTGTTGCAGCAGCCCTCTTGTTAGAGGGTAGAAATGACCTGAGACACAGATTTCTTGTTTATCACAGCATGAAAAGGGTCTTGCTTTATTCCTCTTTACAGCTCAGCCATCCTGACTCCAACCATTCACTGACTCTGCCTGCAGCAAGCTCCTACTGTAGGATTCCCTTGCAGCCTCTGACTGCTGCTTATTTCCTGCTAAACTCTGGCTGCATGTATTAGTTTGCAGACTCAGACTGCAGGCTTTTACCCAGATAGACTGTGACTGCAGGTTCCAACAACAGGCTCTGACTGCAGACCCAGACTGACCTCACAGCAGGGATTCTCTTTCCCCAGGATCCTTCTTCATGACTTCCTCTTGTTTCCTCTTCCTCAAGGTTCCTACTCCTTCATGATACTCCTCTTCATAAACCCCCATAATGCTCACTTTACCAGCTAATCCACTCCCTTTTATCACACTTATCTTTATTGGCTATAGCTGTGACTCATCAGGGGCAAGGCTGTACTGGGTAATTAACACAGCTGTTACTTATCAGGGACAAGGTCACCTGTATTCCCTTCCCCTACACTAATGAATCCTTAATTGCTTATATTTCAAAGACAGGATATTTATAGCATGTTTTGGATTTTTTTTATTATCATTCTGCTGTACATGTTTATGTTATATGCTAATTCCTCTATTTTAACTTTTTAAATTATATGTAGAAGAGACTGAGGCAAAGCGGAGTCATTAAGGAGGAAAAGCAAGAGAAATTTCATCTTCTTTATAACAAGCATTATAATAAACCTTTAAAAAATAAAGTTGCAAAGAAGAGAAATATAAATTTTGGCTGGTGAATAAACATAATTCAAATATCTGAAATAATTAAAGAAAAAAAACCCCTGAAGTCTTTCATGCCTCTCCTGGCCTTTTTTTTTTTTTGTTCTATTTCAGAACATAGAAAGTCACACCCAGTGGTTTTATTCTGGCTGAAAATACAAATGCCTATATTCCCTTCAGCAAAACTATGCCTCTTTCCTCTTCAAACACCTAAAGGTTTTATTCTCTATAGAAAAGACAAATGAAAACCTATTCATTTAAATAAGAATTAATTATTAAAGCACTTAAATTGTTAGGTGTTATTATTCCCTGGACAGGATGGAATATTCTAAACATAGGGAGCTTTCAATTTTTTGGCCTTAACTTTCCCCAGTTTGCTCTTAGGCTGATTTTCCATACTATGAACTTGGCATGTCTGAGAATAAGACTCTGATATTGGTTATTTAGAAAAAAACCCCACAAACCCAATCCTAAAATAATGCTTACAAATTCCTTTCTTCATTCTGATTATTTAGCATAATGTATGACATTATCTATTACCTGAGATTTATGGGTGCCTCTGCTTCTGAGACAAATCAGTTTTATTTAGCAAAAAATATTTTTAAATGTTTTTAATGTTTTTAAATATTTTAAATATGTTTAAATGTTATTTTTCTGAAAATAATTTATAATAGCAGGAAAAATAATGAGGGTATAAGTGCAAAAAGGGTTCCTTATTTTGCAGCCCTTATTTATTTCCCAGAATTTTTATTATATTCCCCATTTAGAATTGCTATAACTCAATCCTATACTTCATTCTTAAACCAGTATACTTAGTTATAAGTATTTTATAGATGCATATGACCCATATGCTATTCTTAAAGCTAATTTTTAGGCCACACAGAGAAAACCTTTAGTGTTCCAGTGAGTCTTACAATCTGCTTTACAAGCCAGTACAAGTTCATATGGAATGCCATTATCAAACTAGCCCAAAGACAAAATGCTTGCCAAAAAAGTATCTATTTTCTAATCTCATAGAATATGTCTGTCAAAATCAGGATTGAGTAATAATTCTAGAGACACAGGTTTTCTCATGCTTTTTATTTCATCTGTTACAGAGAGATATTTCATAGTACATTACCTTTCGGTAGCTGTAGAAATATTTAGTATGAGACAAAATAATTTGGAGGCATACCTTCCCCCTAAGATAATAAAGCTAGGGGGAAAAAAGAAAAGATCTTACCGAGTACTGAAAAAATTATTAGTTAATTAGCATAGAAAAGAAATCGATTCACTGTTTGAATTCAATATTGACAAATAGGACAAAGGGGAACCACAGCTGAGCTTAAATTTCATAGCACTTTATAAAAAGCTACATTTCATAACCATTCCCTCCGAGAAATATTCCTGCCTTGGGAGCAATTTTCTATGGATTCCTTTAACTAGCAGCTCAGTGTGGACTAAAGAAAAGAGTTCCTTCCTAAAATATATCCAGTAGTAGATAACAAGCATCACAGTTCTGATATCAACACTGAGAAATATCTATGCTATCAGTTACACTTTTTTTTCCCCTTCCATTTAAGGCTATACAAATCCCAAATACCCTACAGTCTGTCTGATACAAAAATGCTCTTCTAGAATACTTAAATAGCTCTCTATGAAAATTGGCTCTTGTGGCTTAATGGCAGAACTTTGAGCATTTGGTTTTTTCAGCAGTGACAGATATTTGGGTTGAAAGAATCCTTAAGGAAGTAATAAGCTACTGAATTCACAAACAAATCCTCAAATGACAAAAATATATGGGGAGAAAAAAAGAAAGAAATTATTTTTTACTCTACTTTGCATATGCAATGTGCATCTATTTTTAAAAGCATGATTCTCTTATTTTTCACTCAATATATGCAGTTTCATATCCTGTTCTACAAAAAGAATAATTGTTAGATTTTTGTGTCTTTGAAGCCTTAAAGGGAGATGATTCTGATGAATTAAGAGATGACTTAAACCTTATATTAACCTAAGCTCTTAAACTGGCAGATTTTGCTGGCTTCATGGCATACGATAATTCTGGATTTAGGCTTTCCTTTGTGCTGGGAGTGTTGTCACAAATAATTACATCAGGTCACTGCTCTCCTTAAGTGTTCAGAAAAAACAGTGTTCAGAGTTCTGTGACAAGCATGAAGTAGTTCTGCTGTAGATTGTTGCATGGAAAGTATGAGAGGAAAAATTCTATCTATTCTATCTATCTATCTATCTATCTATCTATCTATCTATCTATCTATCTATCTATCTATCTATCTATCTATCTATCTAT
>VZUI01079745.1:0-29192 GCA_013401135.1 Cettia cetti
CCTTGCCCGCTCTGCCCTGCCTGCACTGCCCTGCCCTGCCTGCCCTGCCCTGCCCTGCCTGCACTGCCCTGCCTTGCCCGCTCTGCCCTGCCTGCACTGCCCTGCCCTGCCTGCCCTGCCCTGCCCTGCCTGCACTGCCCTGCCATGCCTGCCCTGCCATAGGGGAGCTCTGGGGGCTGCACATCAGGGACAAGGCTGGGGGCACTGGCTGATGTTGCACGGAGCTTTTGGGGTGAAAGCCCTGCTTCGGAGCTGTGAGGCTGCTGCTGGTGCACTGGGGCGGAGGGGAAGCTATGATATAGTTTCTGCAGTGCTTTTGGTATTTTTCCTTCACAGCTTTAAACTGACTCCAGTGGCTCTCCTTGCACCCTGCTCAGAATGGTTTGTGGGCTGTGTTATTAAATGCCAACAGGACTCAGGAGAGAGGTTTGTTCCAGAGCCTGGCATGAAAGCAGGCAGCTGAGGTGTGGAAGGTCTCAATTCAAACCTTTCAAATAAATTCTCAATTTCTCTACACACACACACACACACACACACACCCCACCCCCCCACCCCCCCCAAAAACCCCAACCAAAACAAAAAACAACCAAACAAAACCAAACCCAAAACCCCCAAGAAAAGTACAAAAGGCTTTTTTCAGAATTACTATCAGCTGGTGGTGAAGATGCTCATTGGCCATGGGGTTGAATTGGCTGAAAAGCATGCACGTCCAGAGCTGTAATGCTTCCCTGCTGCATTTTAGGGTAATTCCCTCCTTGTAGCTTTCTCTGCACTGTGTGCAAGAACAGCCTCAGGGAGAGTAGTGCTAAGGAAAAATCTTTTTCCCTCCCCCTCTGCTAATAAGAATTTGGGTGCAGCTTTAGCTGACGGCAATTTGAACTTTCCCCAAACCAGGGAACTCATCTACAGACTGGAGAAAAATGAAAGGAAATTCTCATGCTTTCCAGAAGTGAATCCCATCTTCTTGTATGAGTCTTCTCAGGCTGAAAGAGCCAAGTTTATTAAGCACAGAGTAAGCAAACTGCTGCTTTAGTTCCAAATTTCATGTAGAAATGAATGTATTTGAGGTGTGTGTGTACACATATGGTGACTCTCACTGTGTGCCTGAGCAGTTCAGTGTCTTTATGCCAGGTGCTGTTTTTGACAGTAATGATTTCTGAGAGCTCAAAGGTGCCTCTTGCCTGGTGTGACAGATTTTGGTGGCCATGTACAGCTGTCTCTGACACCTGCTCTGTCTTAATAAGACAATCACAGAAGAAGTTTTAGCAAATGATTTGAGGAAAAAGAAACATACATAAAATTCACTAGTTCTGCCCCAAAAGAAACTCCAAAAATTCAGATATATTTTCTTCGTGCAATCACATGCTGAGCTGCTCAGCATACATTGGTGTGCCTGGGGTATCTCCAGCAGATCTGCTAAGCCCTACAAATGTGTTTTGATGAGCAGTCAGTGCTCCATAGGCTATGGAGGGCTGGCCAGGTGAGCACAGGGCAAGCAGCTGAAGCATCCCTTTCAGACCTCACAAAGCCATCCAGCCGCAGAGTAATTGATCAGGGCTTGGGTTTAGCCCCACACAAAAGAAGTGTTTCAGGGCAGACACAGTCACCAGGGTCCTGCTGTTGTCCTTGGCTCTGCAGATGGGACATGCTCAGAGAGCTGTGTGTCCCCAGGGGAGCATCACTGTACCTGTGCACAGAGCGTGTCACCTGCTCTGCCTGGCTAATTAGAGGGGCATTGTTGCTGCTGAAAGGATTCTTATTTCATCTCATCCTCAGATCTCTTCAGGTCTCTACCCCAGCATAAGGCTCTCTAGAAAACCAAGGCTGAAGCCTCTGAGGGTGAGACCCAGAGGGACCAGAGGTGATTTGCCACCCTGGGAGAGGGATTTGTGACATGGAGGGCATGGATGAGTGGTTTTCTCGTCCTAAATAAGAAAGAAGAATTTTAGCAAAGGGACTACCATTTGATGCAAAATCCTCACCATTTTTGTCCACCTGGAAGCTGAAATCATACATTGTTGAGTGCAGTGTGTAGCTGAGGTGGAGCAAAATATTTGTCCTTGTAGACACAGGGACAACCCTCAAATACAGGTTGTCCTTTGAAGGGGAAGCTACTGGAATGGGACAGTTCACTCCCAAAACAAATGGTAGTGGTGGCAAGATGGGAGGGCTCCAGGAGAGCTGTTAAATCTGCCAGGGCAAGGACATTTGTGTCTTAGTGCTCAAACAAGATTGGGTGGGGTCCATGCCCTGACCTGACCTCAGGTGAGGCTCTTCCTCCTGCTGTGAAAGTACACAACTTCCTAAGCCAACACACAGTGTCTTCTAAGTGTTCTGCATCCCAGAAACCAGGATATTCACTATTACAGTCATCCCCATTATTAGAAATATTTCAGTATTCAGCTGGCTTTGAATATGCTGGTCATTTCAAGCAGAGGGCAATCTATGATTTGGATTAGCTGTCCTTCCAAATATCATAGTGTTTCATAGAGGGAAGATGAAGGTGCTTGTCATGGTGAGAAATCTTTGCAAAACTGAAGCTACTTATTGCTGTTGAGGCAAACTATGAATGGCTCATCTAAGTTTAATGTCTAAGAATATCCATATCAGCTTGTCAAGGAGAAGATTAAACATTAGAAGTGAAGTGACAAAATCCCTGCATATGTCAGGAAGAATGAGACTTAAATGCTCACTAGAAATTTCAGCATTAAGGTGGAGGTGTACAGATGTGATGCATGTTGTATGCAATTTCTTTTTCTGGGTGCTGCACTTCCTTTTTTACGCCTTTTTGCTACTATAACCATTCTGTATGGGCCCTCAGCCCTTGCAACAGAGGAAATATAAAACTTGATTCCAAGCTTGGAGTCAGGGATGAATTGCCTCAGATTTTGGGAGGCTGTTGCAAGCCTGCTCCCGTGCTGAACTTAGTGGAGGATGTGTTGCAGCCTGTGGTCAAGCCCATGTTTTCACCTCTAGCTCTAAATGACCTTTTCCTTTCCTCAATAGCTCTGAACAGTAGTTGTGTCATCCTTGCATGTGTTTGTCTATCATAACTTGAAAGGCAAAGCTTTGGATTTCATCTTTGGTCCCTGGAAACATGAAACATATTTCGGGGAAAACAGCTGTGTTCCTTTCTGTGGAGTTTCACAACGGATGAATTCTGCAAAATAAGGCTTGTATTGTTGTTGCAGTCACTGTGTTCTTTTGATATTTTCTTTTTATTTTTATTTCCATATTGAGATTAAATTCTAGACACTGCTTCTTCCCTTGGGAATAGTTTTAAGGCAGCTCTCTTCCTAAACCTAAATTATTCACCAAGGAGGATTTTTTGCTCAGATGAGAACAAGGAGGTTGGATCTGGGACTGTTGTCATGGCTTGGAGCTCTTTGAAGCTCTTTGTCATGAATCATTAAAAAGGGCTGCAATAAAATGGCAAAAGGGAGAACTGGCTCTTTGTGTAGGTGACTTGAGAGCCACCTCTAGATATGCACAAAAGGATTAATCCCAACTGTGACCTTTTAGATTGAGAAAATAGTAAGTTGTGTTTAATTTCCTACTGACTCATTTCCTTGCGTGTTACAACTTACCATTGGTTTTTATGTGCAAGCACAGCTTACACTTTACACAATTTTGTTAATAGGCATTTCAGCTGTGAATGGCTGCAGGTATTTATTTTGTGCTTAATCACACAACGACTTGGGTGGTTTTCTGTACCATCTACCCTGATGCTTGCTGTAGTGTCCACGGAATAATGTGAAGGTAAGAAAGGCAATTTGTTTGATCTGACTGACCCACATTCCTGATAGTGCTGGCCAAAGCCTTGAGAAGTCTCCACGGTGTTGTATGGGCTGAGAGATGATTGGGACAAGGATGGGGATGGCATGAGCCCTGTCCTTGTTTGTGTTTTCTCCCTTTCCCAATTGTTTTTTAATTCCTGAGTCAGACTGAGAGAACTGGGGTGAGGACATGGTGTTAGTGCCCAGGTGTGTAGTTAGAACATCCCAGCACTGGATAGCAGATCAGCAATTGGATAGAAAACCCTCTTTTTGCCCCAGGATTGGAAACACATTGTGCCATCCTGATTTGTTGATCACATCTTTGTTTGTGTGGGGGTAGTTTTGGGTCATCTGTGGGTGCCAGCTTTTCCAATGAAAGGCTTCAGGCATGGAGTAGGGTGTCACTGTATGTAATGAACTACAGGCAGCCTCTCTCTGTGCTATTAATGCCACTTCTCTCAAAAGGAGTGGCTCTGCTGCCAAGCCATCCATATTCAAAAGCACAGGGAGTGTGGAAAACTGAACCACAAGGTGTTTTATTTTTGCAAGATAATAGGATCAAATGAGATCAGCACCTGAAAAGTTTCTAATCCAGTCCCAGGTGAGCACTTGTTCAGGTGGGGAGCTGTGACAGCAAGATCCACAAATGTTCAAGCATGAGAAAACCCATCTCCTTTCTCCAGAATCTGTCTCTTTTCTCCAGAAAGGAGAAAACACTTCTCTTTTCTGCAGCTCATTAGAACTGGGCATAATTTCAAACGTTTCCAGGAATGGCAGGAATGTGTTTCAGCACATCTGCTTCCAGCACTGGCTCCATGGGATGAGAGTCCCTTAGGAGAGCTGGTGAGCAGGACCCTGCTAAAGTGTCCACGTTGCAATGGTTTTATGGGCTTTTATATAAGGAAACCTAGATTGTGGGGGAGAGGTCAGCAATGCTTGATGTGTATGGAGCCATTTACCATGAGCTGCAGTGGCAGGAGCAGAGCCTGTGTGCCCTGCTGGCAGTCTGGGTGGGAGTTGTAGTGCCTGGAGGGTGATGGCCACTGCAGCAGTGGCAGCAGATCTGGTGGCAGGGACATATTTACAGCTCTTCAAGGCCTCTTGCCAAGCCCAGGGTCTTTTCTGTTGTCTTTTAGGAGGGCTTTTGAAGCAAAAAGACAAAGACGTAAAATGATACATATGAAATTGCAGAGGCAGAGCCATGCAGGGTGTCAGATCCACCTTCCTCAAGTCCTGCTTCTTAACCCGGGAGCGGCATCCAGCATGGAGCTGCAGATGGATCCCACACACGAGGAAATGACTGGGAAGGGGTGACTGCCCCTCCAGGAAAACACATGATTACCTTGATGTATTCTATGGCTATTCTCTCTGGTGGCTTCTGGCATCTTATTTTTGGAGTTGTGGCTTCATCTTTCCAAAGAACCGAACACCCAGAAGTCTGTGGGTGTGTGGACACAGCATGAAACAAAAGATCTTCCCGGCAGCCTTTGAGAGGTTTGTTTTTGTGCTTGTTCCCAGTGACTGGGAGCTGTTTACATTTGCCCACGGAGTAACCACAGCAACAAAACTGCCCAGCACCAAGAATTCAAGCCATTAGATAAAAATGATCATAATACAGTGATTAGGTATGGAGGGAAATCACCTCACAGCACCTCCCATGCTGGAGTGCCCGGGGAGCCTTTGGAGAGGCATGCATGCAAGGGTGGGAGTGCCAGTACCAAGCACTGCAACACACGGAGACTGGCTTGGGCACAAAGCCACCACAGCTGTACGTGCCCATAAGGCTCTGCAGGGCTTCTTCCACCCCCTCAGTGCTTTCTGTAATGTGCAAGAATCCATTGCAAGTTTAATGAAGCCCACTTTCCTGCAGATAGGAAGGGTGCTTCCTATCTCTGTTCATTTTCTGCTGAGCTGTGTGTTAGTAATGATGGGAATTTTTCAAACGCTGATTTTTTTCCTCAACTTGGGATAGAAAACATATGTAGTGTCTTTAAAAATAAATAAAATTAATGGCTTAACAATACGGACTTTGAATATTTGATGGAACATTAGTAGGCTGCAATCAATCAAAAAAAGATCTTATTCTTCTGAGTAATAAATATGTTAATTATTTTATCTACTCAAATAAAAGCTTAATTACCGTAGCACTTGGGAAGAGGGAAGAGGGAGGTAGTTGTTATGCATAGTGTTCCTAAGAAAATCAGCTCATTCTGCAAATAAACCAGCATTTCTGCAAGCAAACCAAGAGACATCCTACTGCTACAGCCAAGCTGTGCCCTTCTCCTGGCAGAGGTGTAACCAGCAGGGACTTGGTGGGGAGCCTCAATGCTTTGAACACTCCCTCAGGCTGGTTTTGCCCACTTTTCTCAAGTTTTCCACCTGGTTACATGCTCAAGTGTGAGCATGCCTTGCCACTGATCCCTTCTTCATGTGTGGTCTGGGTGGGCTGCAAAAGAGCTGGGCCAAGCACTTCACAAGCCCACTTTGCCAGCAAATATTCTGCAGTTCATCACTCCCTAGGAGCAGCGTGGTTTGGCCAGGCTTGCAGATCACCACGGGGGGAGACCAGCAAGGGAACAGCAGGGACCACTGTGCAGCATCCCCCTCCTCCTTACACCCTGCTGATCCCTCCCTGCCTGGCCATGCTGATGGTGCCTGCATCAAGACCAGCAAAAGCACAGAAAATTCATGCTGTGCTCTGCTGCATTGGCATACCCCTGAGTAGGTAGAAGTGAACTTTTTGCATTTTTCATTAACAGTCCAAAAAGAATCACACGAAGATGGCACACTGCAGAACTGATGTGGTGAAGAAATAATGTTTTTTTATTGTGGAAATTAATTGAGAAATCAGCTAAGTAGCAAGACAGGGCTGATAAAGTCTATAAATGCCATGGACAGTGCTGGCATGGGGCTGGGACTTGGGACTGGGAAACTGGTGGTGCAGCTCCTGCTCTTTGTAGGCTGCCTTAGGTGTCTTGCCCAAATCCAGGGCTTTGCCGCCTCCACTCTCGAGGACAAAACTATGTCCGGCTTGTGATCCCTTCCCAAGGCCTTTGGCAGCCTCTCCTGGCAGTTGGCTGTTTCTGAAAAGGCAGGCAGCTGTTGCTAAAGTGATTTGGAGGCTGAAGTGGTTCTCTGGAACCCCAGTGCTACGGGAGAGGATCAGCACCCAAGGTTGTTCCCACTGTGGATGGGGCTGGCTTTGTGCTAGCAGCTCATCCTTGGAAGGAAAAGATGGGTGTGAAGTCCCCCTCTGTCCTTCTTCATCCCCTGTGTCAGATCAATGCTCTGTCCCAAGGAAAATTTTGGGAAACTCAGCAGCCAGCATTTCTTTTGATGCCTGCTAAGGATTATGCAAGTGTCTGTCCCATTCCTGAGAGCTCCCCAGAGCTCAGTAACTTGGAAGAGACCATCTCAGAGCAGTAGAATTTTCAAGACATGGATGTGGCTTTATGGATACTCTCAGAGATCAGGGGGCCTAAGAGTTAACATGAATTTCAATCAAGAAGACATTAAGAAGAGCAGAGGGAAAATAGATTAACTGTCTTCTTGCCTTGCTCTATAAGATGAGACAATGAGAGAATGTGATGAGATCAATGGAAAAAATAAAAGGAAATGAGAAATCAAAGGAATTGCTGCTTTACAGCTTATTTCATATGGTGACTTGGGAAATTTGCCCTTCAGGGGATCAAATATTCACTTATTTTTTTTAACAGAGTTGTATAACTCATGACTGCAAAGATGAATCCCGTGATAGAGGCTGGTCCCCTGCAGGGATCCAAAAGGAAACAATCAATTTCAGGTACAAGTGGTGGGACACTGCTGGATGTCCCCTCCCCTGGTGCTCTCAGAAACCACACAGAGCTGTGGCATCTGCCAGAGTGTGGCTTCCCACAGGGCTGCAGGGCTGGGTTATTGGAGCTCTAAGTCCAGGGACATGGGAACAGCTTCACCAGGGGATGGCTCTCAGCATCTCAGGGAGGCTGAGCTGCATACACCTTCCCTCTCCAGGCTGTTCATGGTGTGGCAGATGCTCAGAACCACGACAGAGAAAAGGATCTCTTCCCTTCACAGTCTCAGTGGTGCTTCTGGAGTCACAGTCCTCATGCCTTAAAGCAGATCCAGCAGATCCTTTCTGGGACTTCAGGTTAGCTGTGGGCTTTGGCATTTTGTGTCCCAAGTGACTTGCCTCAGGGAAAGAAGTACTGCTGCCAGTGGCCAAGATGAAGGTTTTGTCCTTGTGCTACTGTGAGAGTTTCTTGAGATGTCTCTCTAATGAGCATCTTTACCTTCATAAATTCTTCATTAGCATTTGTATCTCTGGTTCTTTGCATATGTTTGCTGGTGATATCTGCTAGGTTAGGCATGTTTCCCTTCCAGAGACACACTTCCAGGTGTCTGAATGGGTTTTTCTTCCCCTCCAGCAGTGACTTTGGCTATGCCAGGCACTGTCTCTTCCCCCTGGGGGAACTTCCCATAGATATGGCACTTTGATGACAAAGGAGCCACATTTTGGCAGTAAGAATACCTTGGCTTTAACAACAGGCAGTTAAACTCCAAAAGTGAAACTCCCCACGGATATGGAGAACAACAAGAAATACTTTTAAACTGCACTGCTCTGTGTGTCTGCAAGCAGTGGGTGCCAGCAGAAAGGAGGCCAGCTCCAAACAATCCCAGCCTTGCCCCACTCTCGGCTTCCAGACTTTGGACGTGTTTTGTTTTGATATCTTATACTTGAGATTTTCTGTTCTCTCTAATTGCAGTTAGTGCCTGGCTTGGGAAAGGCTGTTCTGCTGCGAATGCAGCTGTGCCCCTGCTCCCTGCACAGCCCACCCCTCTGCTCCAGAGCTGTCAGGTGGGACAGCTGCCTTGCAGGGTCTGTTTTTGCCAAGGATGTTGAAATTATTGGCCAGTTCTTCAAAGGTCTGCAGTGGTTCTTGATGTTCCTCACCGGAGCGGGGCAGCGGAAGAAAGTAGCCTGGGAAATGCTGTCTGGAAGTGAAAATTGAATCCTTTAATGCTCTGGAAGAGCAAATAAAGTTTCTAAGTATGAGAAGCAGCCCACGCAGCCTTTAGACATGTCTGTACCCAAACAAACCCACGTTGTACCCAATGTATTAATTTCTTTAGCACGTAAATTGCTCCAAATAAGCTATTGGGTAAGGCTGGATGCAGGAAGGAAAAATGCAGGACAGGTTTTCCTTTCCCACAGCACTGGCCTGATCTTGTATCCATGATTGTGCTGGTTGGTTAGGAGGGTTATATCAGATAAGAATGTTATTATTAATTTGACTTGGATGTGTAGGACAGGGTGGCCTTGTTTTTCTTAAAAAACAGTCCAGTTCAAGCTAAGGGACCATCTCCTTACCCTTTCATCCAGCCCTTAGGTGGTTAGGTCCTTAGGGGTTTCAGGGTATTTCTCAGAATTCTCTCTTTGGTTTGTTTTGTAAACTCTGGATGCAGAAGCAGCAGCCATTCAGAGATGTAGCACACCTATGTCACTTTTAAAGCCTGTTATATTAACTTTCATCCCCTCTGGGCTGACCTCTGTCCACTGAGTTTAACACACACCAGGGATTTTCATTACAGCCCTGTACTTCATCCCTGGCCTCATGCAATTTGGTTGGATGTAACACTTTGGGTTGCAGAGAATCTGGCTGATGAGAATAGATGGCAAAAGGATGCAGAATTTCTTTCTCAATGTCAACCACCACTGTTTTAAGCTGTAATTTGTACTTCAGTCTGCACAAATCCATCTAGAGCTAGAGCATGATAGAACAAGTTGCCCTTTTAGCATTCTTTAGCTTCTGTTCTTTGCTGCTAGGAGACAACTTCCAGGGTGAGGCAGCTGGATTTACACTTATGGAGAAAAGTTGGAGTAGAAAGAAGCAAAGTGACAACTGTGGTGCAAATTACAATAATCCTAATGACTGAGGCAGCAGTTGGGTCTGCTCCTGCATGCCCAGACCATGGTGGGGAAATCCTACCCCTGCACCAACCCACAGAGCCCAACCCCTCAAGTGCACACAGGGCAGGACAGGGCAGGCAAGTGTTTTAGTGTGTTTGTGCTTCAAAAGGATCCTCCAGTGCTCTCCTGGCCTGACAGGCCTAGCTCTTGCTTTGAATTGTTAGAATCATGGAACCATAAAATAATTCAGCTTGGAAAAGCCATCTAAGGTCATCGTGTCCAACCATTTCCCCAGAACTGCCAAAGCCACCACTAAACCCAGGTGACATCCCCAAGTGATGCACCTACACAGGCATGGTGACTCCACCATTTCCCTGGGCACCCTGTGCCAGGGCTTAATAACCATTTTGGTGAAGAAATTTTTCATTGTATCCAACCTAAACCTCTCCTGGCATGGCTTGTTTGTTCTTGTTCTGTCACTTGTTATCTGGGAGAAGAGGCTGGTGCCCTGCTGGCTACAACCTCCTCTCAGGGAGTTGTAGAGGGTGAGAAGGTCCTTCCTGAGTCACCTTTTTCTACAGGCTGAGCCCCCCCAGCTCCCTCAGCTGCTCCTCACCAGACTTGTGCACCAGACTCTGCCCCAGCTCTGTTGTTCTTCTCTGGACAAACGAAGATCACTTGGTACTGCTCCTTACTGGACTAGAAAAGAAGAGATGCAATAGAACCAATTTCTAGTTCAGATATCAATATTCACCTCTCTGATAACCCCATGATTCATCCAGCTTGCTGGAAAGCTGACAGAATCCAACCAAGAAAAAAAAAGGGAAGTAAAAATAACAATTTCCCCTCCCTAATTTTCATGGTGCAATTTGCTGGATGTGGGGTTAATGGGATCGACAGGGTATTGCTCATTGTTTGGGGAATGTCTTGAACAGTATAAACATGTATGAGATCTTCAGGACATATAAGCCAGCATAATTCCATCAGCTGAAACTCTGCTGTAGAATATTCTGGTTAAAATTGCATACTTTCAACAAGCTCACCAGCCAAATCTTGTCTCTTTCCCTAATTCATTCAAGACACACACTATAAATCACCCTTGATTCTGACCCATGAAGGAAAACTAAGTTGACAAATCCCTTTCTGTATTAATTTTTGTCAAAACATTGTTTATGACCATGGGTAGGTTGCTGATAGCTCTGGCTATCGTTGCCCTGGACCCTGCGGGTTTGATAAGCACTCAGCTACAGTCCACGTGGATGTCTTTCCTCAGCTCTTTGTTTCTCATGTTAAGACTTGTGTCTTAGAGTGAGGAACCTGATTTATTAAAAACCACCATATAATATAGTAAGACAGATGTCAGCAATGTTAAATACCTCCATACATTTTACTTCTCTAGAGCAGATCAAATGTGCAATCATTTCAGGCATGATGAAGGCATCCTGCACTGAGGCAACATTTTAGTAACCTGATAACGTGAGCAGTTCTTGCCATGTGCTTACAGAAATGAGATTGTGGGGTTGCACTGTCTCTCTCTCTTCTCCCACAATAAATATTTCAGCTTTATGGATAATTTCAGCTTAACAGTGGGCTTATACCTGATGGCTTGCAGGTGATAGCGCTGGGCACCTGTATCTGACTGATTTTTTCTGTGACATGTTGGAGATGTGAAAGGTCTGATATTGGCTGTGCTGTGCACGTGGCATTGACTGTGCTGTGCACTGTTCACCTCCACAAGAATTTCAAATAGAGCCTGTGGCCCTGCCTGGAGCTTTCCTTTAGAGAGATGAGGGATGCAGGCACTAAAAAGAGCCCTAAGGGAGTTTTCTGCATGTATTTGTGCTTTCCTGCCCCTACAGAAGAATTTTCTTCTTCTATTCCCAGGGTGTTGTCCACTGTATCTCTCTTTGCTTGTCTCCATCATGTCACTGACAGGTTCTTGAAGCTCCTGGGGCTGTTTCCAGCCCACACAATGCTGGTGTGGCAGCACAGAGCCTGAGGAAAAACCCAGCCTGGAGCACAGCCTGGGGCTGCAGCTTTCCATTCCCAGGTTGTGGCTCAATGTGGAAAATGCATGCTGCTCACTTGTCTTGCTCTCTCTGCCTGTAAATTAGTAGTGCCAATTAGTGTCCAAAAAATAGGTGGAATGTTAAGGACTTCAAAGGTTGTAAACTATTATATATATAATTATTCAATATAATTCAGTCAGAATTAACATGAAACATCCTTGTACAAATAAGCATTTGTTTTCCAAGACATAGGCTCACAATATTCTAATATTAATATTGTTAAATTATTTGGATTATCTTAATATTTAGATTGACTATTAGGAAAATTTTCTTCACCAAAAGGTTTGGAATAGGATGCTCAGGACAGTGGTGGAGTCACCATCCCTTGAGGGATTTAAAACACACGCAGATAGAGCCCTTGGGCACATGGTCTGGTGGGGAGTTGGCAGTGCTAGGTTAAGGGTTTGATTCAATGTTCTTAGAGGGCTTTTCTAGCCTAAATGATTCTATGAATATATGATTAAACATATGTGTGTATATGTATATATATATATATATGCAGGTATTGCAGTTCTGTTTCAAAGCACTTGTCTGGGTTTCTTTCCCAGAGAAAAACAGTGAAAAAGGTATGTGGGGACAAGGAAACAAAGGTGAAATGTTTATATCAGGGCTGGGAAGTGCTCCTCAATCCTGCACTATGAGTTTGTGGGGACAAAAATCACACCATTTGATTCCTTAAAAAACAGCCCATTGTGGATTTCTAAGGTTTTGAAATTGTTTAAACAGGGTGGAATTTGCATAATCAATGTAATAGCCTCAATAAACCTTTTGATCCTCTGGCATGCAGGAGTTACACTCACTGTGAGTTTGTCCCCATTAAATGCAAGAGCTGCTGCAGCTCCTCTGTGCAGCTCTGTGAGGAGGCACCAGACAAGGAAAAACCTACAGAGGGTCAGCAGAGAGAGGAGAGCCCCAGGGCTCAGGGGGTGCTGACAGCCATGATTTATCGCACTCTATTGTAGGGCAAGTGAAACTGGCCCCACACCTCTGTTTTCATGTCTCTAACACAGCCTCATCCAGCTTTTGCATTTTGTCCCACTGCCAAGTGCTGTGCGAGCCCCTGCCGTGCCTCCCTGCCATTAATCACCAGAGCCTTTCCCTGGGCTGCCCTGTGCTTCCTTAGAGACTAAACCCTCCTTATCATTCACATATGATCTTGTTACAGCTTTAAACCTGCTTGCATGATCCACTTATCAGCCAATAAATCTGAGCAGGACCAAACTGTGGATATCGGTGGATTCGCTGGTTCTGGTATCCATTTCCTGGGCTTGGGCTGTGGCACTCAGGCAGTCCCTAAACAATCTGGTTTTGCACTGGTGCTTACAGCAAACACCTCGCCCCAGTTCTCCCTGCCCTGAACCTGGGTGAGGTTTGTTCTCCAGCCAGTGCCACTTGCTGTTCTCACCTTGAGATGTTTCCTGTGCAACCACGCTCATTGTCCCACGGGTAACAAACCACTCTGCCCCCTCCCCGAGCCTGGGCATGGGCACAGCAACCTGAATCCCAGATCTGCATTTCTGAGCCTTCCCACTTTTCTTTGCCTTGATATATTTATGCTGGCTTTCAGGACAAAAAGTAGGATTTTATAGGAAAGTTGAGTTTTTTCTACGGTTAAAAAAATCCAGGTTAGGGGGGTTTCCATGACCTCGGTCAACATGCTCATGCTGAGGCAACAAAAAACTCCCTCCAAAACAATCAAAGCAGGAAAATTAAGTCAGACAGTTTTCTGTGAGTTGTAGGTGAGCTGGGAGCTAAGATTTAAGTGGCAGATGAAGGAGTTCATTGCAGTAGTTTTGAAATATGGACCTATAAATCTCCAATTTTCTACATGCACAGCCCAGCTTGTTCCTGTATATCTATTTTGTTGAATGTTAAGTGGTTAGGTTTTCCTGTGTTTGCCTTGATTTTTTTTTCTCAGTGGAGTTTAATTCAACATAAGCCTTACTACTTAGTCATTTTGTTCATATTTCTTCATTTAGATGCTTGTGCAGGGAAAGGTTAGGAGCAATCAGAAAATATTGGAAGCAAAATAAATGTTCTCTAATCTCTCTTCAAGCCCAGACTGAAATGTTATTAGTACTGGGCTTGTCTGGATTAGTTTCTTAAGAAGCTGAAGCTGAAGAGATCTACCTAGATTATTAATTTAGTAAAACATGGCCTCTCCAGGGACTAAGCCAAATGACTATTGTGTTGCTTTTTTTCTCTCCATGTACTCATGGCTTCTATGGTGGATTTGCCTTTCTTTAAAATAGGAAATGATGTGAGCAAAGGGACTGTGAACCCCCATCTTGTGGGCACTACATGGCAGAAGTGGGTGAAGGGCATCTTCAGCCTCTCCTCCTCACCATGCTCCTTGCTGTGTGTTTGGGTTAAGAAATGTGGGCTGCAAACAGCTCATGTCTTATTGCCTTTGCAACAATGTCAACTTCAATCTTAGCCTATGGTGGTGGATATTATTACCCTTTTCAACCAGAGTAATTCTTTCATTCCCGTGAAATCTGCTGTCTTATACTTTATCCAGTGAGGAGATACTGATGCAGAAAAACAGTATGCTTTTCTGGAGTATTTGAACCTTACACACAGAGTTGCTCCTCTGGACAGGGGAGACATCTGTGAGCAAGTCCCAAGGTTTCATGGTTGTGCACCTGGGCTAGAGATGCTGCACCATTCCCAAATCACCTGGGATGAAGAGGGCTGAGCCAGGAGCAGTACAGGAGGAGTACAGTACAGAACTGCCTTTTGTAATACAGGGGCACAGAACACACAAACCAAGCTTGCTTTAAATGAAAATATTTATTTCAACTTTGTACCTGGTGCATACACAACTGAGAGAAGTCATGGGCACAGGGCTGTAAATGGGCTGGAAATGGAGATGTACTGACCTCTGAAAATGGGGTTATTGGTTACCAGTGGTTAGTCCTGATTAAAGCTCCAGAAAGTGCCCAGGGAGGAATGTCTGGATGCTGGGACACTGTGGGACCATGTTCTACCTGTCACTCCTCTCCCTTCCAGGCCAGCACTCTGCCCTGCTGTGTCTGATGCCCAGGGAGGGGGCAAAAGGATGGGTTGCTCAGTGGGGTCATGTGCAGTGATGCAGCCCCTGAGCACTACTTAAACCCCTGGGGTTTAAATACATCCTGTAGCCTCACCCATCACTTGAAGAAGGGTAGAGGAAACAAGGCATCACCCAGAGAAAGCAGGTGATGAGCAATGCCAGAGCTTCCTGAACCTGAGCTGTGTTTAAATTTTTTAAAAAGTCCTTTTAGTAGAGGCATTGGGAGTTAGTAGTCAAATATTTAATGAACAAGGAAGGGATAGGACTAAATGGCTTTAGCTGCTGCTGGAGTCCGTGAGTAAGAGCAAACTGGCCCAGGGGGCTTCCTCTTTCTGTAGGAGACAGGTGGGCAGCTCCTCCTCTGGCATCCTTGATGCTGCTCCAGCATGGCCAGTGTCACCCAGAGTGCAAAGTGGCTCTGGTGTCCTCGGCCTGAGGAAAAGCAAACTGTGGGGTGAGTTGGATCCTTCCCCCATTCTCTGAGTGCGGTTGATCGCAGCATCTGGTTGTAAGTGTGAGAGTAATTCCTTGTGGGCTTTAGTATTGGTGGTAGGAAAAAGATTGTATTTTGTGAGGTTTCCATAAGTGACACCTGCACTTCAGCAGCTGAAGTGCCCTGAGGCAGCTCTTGTCTCATTACTTGAGGGGCTTTTTTAACCCTTTCCCCCAGGCTGGCTCCTGTGGCTGATGCAGGATGGCAATGTTTGGAACTGAGGGCTGGCGTCAGGTGGGAATGAACGAGATAAGACTGAACCTGTGTCTTGTTTTTCTCCTTCCCTCCCAGATAACTCCTTTAGGACAGATCAGTTTTTGGAGTTTTTGGCCCCACATTTTCTTTTTAAGGACTGTGCAGAGATAGCTCAACAAGATGCTCTTGTGTGAGAAGTCTTATCTTAGGATCCTCACAGAGCCAAAGTTCCCACTGAGCAATTACTCAGCACGTACAAACAGGTTAAAATCTCAGGGCTTTGGGTAACTAAGTGGAAAATAAAGCCTGCTCACATTTAGTGACAAAATACTTTCACAATTGCAATGGATCTGCCAAAGAAAATAGATTCAAGCTACTAAGGAAGAAATCAGAAATATCTTGCTGAGATCCAAGCAGCAAAGCCTGGAAACACGAAGCAATTTGTCTCTTGTATGAGCCATATCCAGAATCACAGCAATAAGTCTAAGTAAGTTTAAGCAAACAGTGAATTTTTCTGGGTTCTTTTTCTGTTTCCATAATTTTTGATGGGAAAATGGAGTTTGCACATAACCCTGACACTGTTAGTTCTCTTCCAGCTGCTTTCTATTTGTGAAAGCGTGTGTGTCATATTTATCTTGTACTCTTTAAATAACCACAATTTTATTAGTTACTCCTTATAACCTCTCTAAACAGCACTATTTTGGGAGGAACATGACAATTTTGTGTAAGAAAACATGAAGTGTTATATAAAATGTGAAAGGAAGGGAAGGCAATGATGATAAGTGGAGCTGAGCAGAATGTTTCTGGATAGTTTTGTGAAGGAGAATGTCCCTTTGCAAAATCAATATTTGCAATGGGCAAATTTCAGTACTGTGAAGTATTTTTAATTTCCTTTTGGAAAAATTAAATTGATTTCCTAGCCTTACCGGAAAGGCACTTCTCAATTCTCTTTCTGGCAGGAAGCAATGGAGATAAAAGGCTTCTAAGCAAGCATGTAAAAATACTAAAAACCCCTCACCCTAGGTGCTCCTAAAATTGAATTGGATTATTACATATTTTTTAATCAGGTTTTACTCCATGTCCTAGCGTAGGATGAATATTTTTTAAACATTACACGTTTTTGTGGGAAAGGACTTCCATTTTCTTGTGTTAAAATAAACAACTAAAGATGCATACTAATTTCCTACTTTTGATAATACTACTCTGTGTGGTAACAGGGTTGGATTACACACTGGTCTGTCTACGCATTTAATCATCTCTACAGCTTTCAAAATACAAATGAACTCAAAAATCTTTCTGTGCTTAGAGCACCACAAATTGCTTACATGGCTAATTTTGGTTCCAGTCAAATGCTTTTCTGGTTCAGACAAAAATTACCAACTTGATGTGTGGAAACAACGGTTTAGTTTTTGCCTCCTAATATTTCTGGTCATGGTAATGGGGGCATAGATACTATTTATGCAACAGAAAAATTATTGTCCAATTTGAGACTTTTTGTATTTGTTTTTTCCTTTGATTTCTGAACAGGCTTCCAGAAAAATGCATTGACAATGCTGAAGGTATTGCTGTGATTCATTACTTTTTCTTCATATTTTCCAGTTAAAAAGTGCTTAATCCACTTAAACCCCTTCAAAATTAATTGGCATGTCTAGCAGTTTCCAGTAATAAACATTATTCCACCTGTTCCACTGTTTCCAGCTAAAAAGATGTTTTGATTTTAATTTGTTTCTGATGGTTCCCCCCAGCCTCTGTTTGGGGAAATGTTTTCCTTTTAATTCATTTTGTTTGGAGGCAGCGTTTCCCTGCACTGGGGCTGCAGCTGCCTGTGCTGCATCCACAGGGATGTCAGGAAGTGCATGCACAGAAAAAAGCTCCTTGGTGTGGTAACGTGGGGGGGTAGGATCAGATGGTGAAGGGTCTGGAGCAGCTGTGGAAGTGGCTGAGGGAGGTGGGGTTGTTTAGCCTTGAGAAAAGGTTCAGGGCACTGCGCTCAGAACTGCTGGAAAGGAGGCTGTGGGAATCAGCCCCTTCTCCCAGGAAACCAGGGCCAGGACAAGGAGAAATGCATCAGGGGAGGTGCAGGTTGGATATTAGGAAATATTTCTTCACTGAAAGAGTGGTTAAATACTGGAAGAGACTGATCAAAGTAGTGGTGAAATCATCATCCCTGGAAGTGTTCAAAAAATGAGTAAATGTGGTGCTTTGCAGTATGGTTTAGTGGGCATGGGGGGTATTCAATCAAAGGTTGGATTTAATGATCTTGGAGGTCTTTTCCAACCTTAATGATTCTATGATTCTCTGAGTTGGCAACAGCAGAGCTGAGGGTTGTCATCAAAACCTGGTGATTTTGGAGCAAAGCAGTTGTGTTTGCACATAGTAATTTTCTGAACTTGTATGTGGCTCTGCTCACCATCTGTGCATTCCTAATTTCTGGGTGGGAGTATGGCAAATGTCCCTGCTTGTGAAATATTCACAACTTTTCATTAAATGACAGCCACAAGGTATTGCTGAGTGTTTTCCTTGTTAAAATATTGCACGCATGACAGCAGGATGTGCTGTCCCTCACTGGTGACTGCGGGGTTTCTGATGGCATGGAGGCATGCTCATAAATCCAGTAATTGGTGGGCACATTTCTGGTGTTGAGGATCACCACAAATCTCTCCACAGAGAAAAACAAATCACTGGTTGGACACAGCTCTTAGTTCTGACAGCTGGGGTTTGATTACCTGAAGCTATTCTTGATCTGTATTTTTCTCATTCATACAAGCACGGAGCAATAAGAAAGTGACTTTGTAAGCATCGTCCTCCTTGTGAAAGTTCTGCTGCAAACTTGAATTACATATTGATTAACTGTGGTTCTGATTGATTTTATTTTACTGCTTTGGATCCCAGGGCTTTTCTCAGCTTGCCCCTGGAGAACTCAGAGCTGGAGTAAAACATGCACTTTGTATGGACAGTTTCCTCCTTCTGTGTTAACATTTAATTGTATTTCCATGAACACACCTCACTGTGAAGATTATTTTCAGCTCAGGATTTCTCATGAAATTGTGGATTGCTGAGGATGTGCTTGGGATGTTGCAGACTGGGAAGGTCCCCTCACTTTGCTTGGCATGGGGGTTCAGGTACCAAGGCAGGCAAATTTTTGCTCTCTGAACTGAGAGAAATCAGATCTTCCACCCACCCTGGGCTCTGAGTCTGAGCACTGCAGCTCTCATTGATGAATTATTTTAAGTCAATTTCTGCTGGTGGTGACAGGTAACTTTGGGTGATCTGTGTGCTTAATATAACAAGCAGAATCCATAGGGAATGTTTTTCTTGAGTTATGGATTGATTAAGGACTCTTATGTCATATGGGACACAACTGGTGTGTAGATCTGAGCTAAACCACACACACATGTATTGCCAGCAATCCATTTCTAAGAATTTGCTCATATTATCTTTTCCCTTTACAAAGTGTCATACAGCTTAAGCTATCAACATGGCAAAAAGTTTAAAGCATCTATTGAGGCTATTTTGTTTTCTTTTCTGGGTTCCTTAGAAGAAATTAAAAGATAGATATGGGAAAGTGAATTGTGCATTACAGACTCCTTCTCACCTGGATGACTGTTCAGCCAAAGCTGTGTGGCTGTCAGGGCTGTGCAAATGATGCCATTGTGCATCTCCATCCCAGGAGCAGCTGCACTGTCCCTGCTGGCTGCTCCTCATCCTCCCGTGGTCCAGGAGTGAGCCTTGGACATTGTGTTACAGTGTTAGTCTTTCCCAGTGAACACCTGGTCCTGCTTGCTATTCCTAACCTCCATCCAAATGTTGCAAATGTCCTTAAGTATTTTGGAGAGCTCATGGCTGTGCAGGAGGAGAAGCACCTTGATGAATAACACCATGTGCAGCAGAGCAGCGGAAATGGCCAGTGGATGAGAGGAGCTTCAGTGGGGAAGACAGAAGCGATCCAGATGAGGACTCAGAGTAGTGGGATGCCTGCAGATGGGCCAGCCCCTGCTGAACACTGGGATAGCCCACTGCCCATGGAGAGCTGGGAGAGGTTTCTAGGACAACTGATGGGCTTTGGGAACAGGGAAAGAATGGAGCCAAATCTTGAAGTCAGATGAGGAGAAAATGAGTAACATCTGCTGAGACGTGTGAAAGAGCCATTTGTGCTCACTGCAACCTGAAGCCTTTCTCCAGCAGCCACGGCAGCGTGGGCCAGCTCGCTGTCCCCCACACAGGCTGGCTGGCTCAGGGGTCATTAGGGATGATTTATGTGCTCATTACAGCCACAGCTCTGGACACTGCCCTGTGCCTCACTGGTGTGTCCCCCAAAGCCTCAGCACAGGGGCATCACTTCCCCTCTGTGTATTCATGTCCTGTCCCAAGGCTGCAGAGGGGTGAGGTTCTGGGGGTGCTGCTGCTGTACAATTGTTAGTTATATTAATGGCTCATAAATAACAGGTTACTGCCAATCTTTCACTCCTGACACCCTGGGTCTACAGAGCTGCACATCCTCTGCCTCTCCCTGCTGATGTAAGAGTAAATTTCCCCTTGACTCTGATGGGGCAAACAACTCTCCCTGCTTCTCTAGCTGGTCCCTCTGCTATTTTAACAGATCAGCTTTTTGCCTCTAATGAAGCTATTTTCTGCAGTGCAGAATGGGGTTGGAAATGCTGGAGCTGGAGGTAGGGAACAGTCCAGAAGGATTGCACCTGTGGTTGCTAATCAGCAGCCGCTTCAGCGAGCTGAAATTAGGAAAGCACACAAAAGAGAGAGCAATTTTGAAAATGAGGATGAACATCCAGAAATTTTTAAGAACAATTATGTTTTCACAGCTGTGCTGGTTGCCCCAAATGCATAGAAATCAAGTCAAAAACCAAACTCCTTTAACTCAAAGAAAATTAACCTTCATAGTTAAACTCAATGAGAAATAAACTTACTTTCCCTTCAAATGAATAATATAGTCTTGAAAAACCTTGCAGCAAGTTATGCTGTAATTATGTTCTTTGAATTAAAGTTTGTCAGTCCAAGCAAAATAAATAGAAACACAGGCAGGGCAATAGATATATTATACTTGAAGTAAGATTGGCCCTGGTATGTTGTTTTCATGCTAAAGCTATGCCAAAGTTAATCTACTTAATTGTGTCTATTACCAGATTCTAGTATAAACAAAGGAGACAACCTGAGAGCTGTTGATATAATTCTTTCATTAACATCTTGTTGCCACCATGGAAGGACTTGCCAGATCTCATTTGTCAGGAATCAGGCCAAGAGTTACTGAATTACCCAGCAACTGTACATTTTGCTTTGAAGGCACACACTGAACATTTCCCTGTGGCTCCCACTCCGCCACTGCCACTGAAGGTCTGTGGGGAGGGGAACACAAGAGCCCTTCCCTTTTATTTGTGAGGAACATTTGAGGTGGTCAATGGGTGCTATGGGCCACAGCCAGGAGGGATGGGGATCAAGCTCTGAGTTTGCTCTGAGGGGATTACAGGGGCTGGGGTGGTTCCCAGGAGTTAGGTTGAGCAGTTGCATCCAGTGGATGCAGTCCCTCTGCACCAAGGTTTGGCTTAGGCTGGGAGCAAAGCCTAATTTGAATTCTTTCCTTACTCTAAGGCCATCCTTTGGCTAGCAATATTGAGGATTAGTGTGTATTTCTGATAAAAAACACCCTACACAGTGATGCAAGGAGAGGGAGGGAGCTGTTATTACACAGGTGGGAATTAATCCTCTGGTTTAACCTTCAAGCATGCTTTTGAGGGACTCCCTTTCCTTCCAGCTCTGCCTTGCCTGCCTCTGACAGAAAGGAGGCAGTCTGTGGCTTGCTCCCATCCCAAAGAAAGGCTCAGGGTCTTTCTTTGGGATACCATCTGAAGACAGGCTTTTTGGTTGTCTTTAAGAGGCATCAGCTTCTTTTTCTCTTTTGCTACCTTTCTGTGGGTTCCTGCTGTTCCTTTCCTTCCTACCTGCTGCTTTTGGATGCTCAAAGGTTTTCCCTGAACAAGTCTGCCAAATCCCACACTGGCAGAAGGGTTAGGAAGGCTTACTGGTGATGCCTCAGATTTGAGGTATTACTCTGAGGGTCTCAAAAGCTTTTCAAAGCAGGACCTAATCCTCTGCCAGCCAGTATACAACACTGTTTTGGGGGTGTCTCAAAATGAAGCTTGCTTTAAGTTCAGGCAGTTTAAAAAAATGCTGGGGAACGGGACAAATGGAGCTCTTTGCAATCTACATGTGTCACTAATGTAACAGAAGTAGAGAAAGAAATAGTTTTACCCACATTCCTAAAGTTATTAAGCAGCAGAAGTGAAAAAAATCCTCTCCTATGTTTGATACAGTTTTCCCTAAGTGACTATTACTTCTTTCTTTGCATCCAAAATAGGAAATTATCAAGATTATGAAATATGAAGGAAATAGAGAAAGCAAGCAGGTAGGACAGGGTACTGAGGAAAGGTTAAATCCTTTAGCAAATCTTGTCTCCTTACATATAGTGTGAAATATTCCAGATTTGATCATCTGCAGCTTATTTTGTGTTCTTTACAGTTCATTGTTTTCTCCATTGGAAAAAAATTTAATTTTTTCATCCAGACCCTATGTGAGATCAGATGTTCATCAGTGTTCTCCCCTCTCTTTCCAAGGATTGAGTTCATTAAGCTGTTTCATGGGACTGTGTTCAGGGGAGACCCATTCATTGAACGGCACTGTGCAGTCATGAATGAAGGTTTAAAAAATACTCCCCTCTCCATTAACTTTGCATGTATTAAAGCCTAATTTCTTGATTCAGCTCATTCTCCAGGGCATTGGCCAGGTCACCCTGGCTGTGCCAGTAGGCACATCCCTGTCCCCTAAGGACAGGCTGCTTTGTCCCCTTACTTTAGCATGCACTCATGCCCTTTGCTTGGGAAGGTAAAGCTGGGATCTGCCAGAGCATCTTGCTGCACTAAAGATGAAAAATGTTGATAGTTCAAGGAACAATTGTCCATCTGTGGGTTGATCACTAATCCTTAGCCTCCCTCAGTTTGTTGATGGATGGCAGGCTGATTATATCTTCTGCCCAGGCTCTTCTCCTTCAGGATCCTGGAAAAAAGTCCCAACACAAATTTATAAAGCTGTCTTTCTCACCAACAGACTGAGAAAAAGGGAGAGAAACCAACAGAGCCCACAGCTATCAGGAAGGATTTGTTCTTGACTCTGTGTCGTTGGGGTGGTGCCCATTTCCTGCCATCCCACTGATGGATCTCCAGCTCTGTTACAAATCTGCAATCAGAAGCTGGGTCCTCAGGCTTTCTCCTCCTGCCCTGCAGCACAGGAAGGGAGGCAGCTCCAGCCAAAATGCCTTGGCCTGAGGGAGAACTCGTGGCACAAACCAGAGGGAACAGGATCCTGAGGAGCTGTGTTTACCCTAGAAGTTGGCTCCAGCAGCCAGGCCATGCAATGCACATGGAAAATATGCAAGCTGGGAAGTGTCTGCTGGTCTGCCTCCTTTTATGCTCTGGACCATTATTTTCTGCATAAGCACCTCATGAAAATATCAGGAAGGGTACAGTGCTTTTAATGAAGATCTTTTGGTTTGCTCTGAAGGGCTGTGAATTGTGATGTGAGTGTAGTGTAAACCAAAGAATGAGACTGGGTGAAGGTGGAGCTGTGCAGTCACATTTTGACTTAATATATGTACTGGGAGCCTTTAGTGCATTTACTGGGAATGGACCATGAGAGCTTGTTTTTGCTCCTAGCAATGATGTGGAATCCTTGAGTTCACTTCAGGAAAATCAAACTTCTGACTGTAACTAAACCCAGGATTTGTCACTCCAAGAACAGATTTTCAGCTAACAAATGTTATATATGCACTTTAAAATTCCTTAATTTTGACTGCTTTGCTGTACAGTAAACAAAGTTTTTGTGCCTGTTTTCCTATACAAATATTTATTACAAGGTTGGTGGCTACTGGTTGAATGTGAATGTTTGTTGTTCCCAGCATTTTTGGACATGATCTACCAAAGATGTACATGTGGTTCTAATACAAAGAAACTTTCTACTGCTGGAAGGCCTTGGATTAAGATCAGCTCCAGGAATTGCTTCTACAAGAAGAGAGTTGGATGGGCTTTTGTGTGCAGAAGGTTGTTAGTCAGAGGCTGTTTTGATAGAGATTAGGGCTATAGAATGGTTTGGGTGGGAAAGGACATTAAAGATCATCTAGTTCCAACCCCCTGACAGGTTGCACGTGGGGACATGGTTGTAGTGATTTCAGATTGACTTGTGGCTGTTCCTTTAGTGGGTATAGCAGGGATAGATATAAAAATACATCAAATTTTCTGTAGATTTTGAAGAGGTTTGTGTCTCCTAGTGCCTCTCCGTTCCCTGCCTGCCAAACCTTTGTGCATCAGTGTTTTTCCTTTATGCAAACTGGATGAGGAGAAATATGTGAAATGAATCAGCAGTAGCCAGCAATGTGTGTGGGCTACATGGCAAAATGCTGGATGCCAGATGAGGTGAAATAGAGACTCCCTATTCTCCTCAAGCACCAAGGAGAAGGGAAGATGCCATCATCCTTCAGGACTATGAGCAACCTCCCTCCATAAAACCAGTTTACTTGAAATGCAAACAATTATAATTTAACAAACAGTGTTCTGCCAGGAAACAAAATAAAATTTTTCCTGGATTTGCTAGTGAGAAAAGGAGTATAATTTATTTTAATCTTTACCAGATTCCCCACATTCTGGAAGAAGAGAGTGGATCCTGGTGTGCAGAGGCTGGTGAGGGCCCTGGGAAGATGAAGGCATGTTGGCATCGTGCTGCCAGACTGCTGACACTGTGTTATGGATTGTGGTGCCACCAGTCCAGGCCCAGCCCTCTGCTACTGTGTGCAGGGTAGGAGATAAAGTGGAGAGCTTGAGAACTGGCAGCAAACATAATGTTCAACTACTTTTTTTTTCCCTCCATTTAGTGGGAAAGTTACAGTCCCAACTTTCTAACAACATTAACCCTCCCTGGGCATTTTGAGGGATGACAAAGTTTGGCAATGCTGGAGAATTTGTGTTTTAAGACTGTGTGGCCTCTCTTGAGGCATTTGAAGTCCCAGGAGCCTGGCAAAGCTGTCTGGTTATGCCCTTAGCATTCAACTTCTGAGAAAGCCTGGAGAAGGGCAGAAGTCTGCAATATATGGAAGTGCAGTATTTGCATCACTATCCAAAAAAAAAGGGTGAAAAGGGGCTGTAACTCAAGGTAAAACATAGCCTTCATCTCAGTGCTGTCACAAACAAAATCCTTTGTTATGTTCAAAGAAAACCAATTCATCTCTAGTGCATTTGTTCCTCCTTGCCCACACCTACACTCAGTTGCTCTTTACAACTGCAGCTTCAGGACACTGTAACATGTGTGATATCCCACTTATGTGGCACCTCCTCAGTCCTCCTTTCAGGCTGTGACAGACATAATCCTGCCACCACCAGAATGCAACAGGTAATAAATTACACCGCATATAGAAGCAGTTCCTACAGTTTCCATAACTTGTCTGGGCTTGTTCTGATTGTCCACAGCCTCTCCACTACACTGGCATGCAGGGAAAATACCTGTTGTGTTTATAAAGGAATGTCTGGAGACAAGAAATGAGCAGTGTGGAGATGGGAATTAATACATCACATGTAAACTGGTCTTTTTTGCTTTCTTTGCAAAGTACCAATAAAGTACCCTTGATAACAGATGGAAAATGAGTGCCAGCATTACCAGGGGCTCTAGTGAAGAGCATGGCCCATTGCACAGGAAGGATGCATTCACTTCCAGAAGATCTTACAGTCTAATTTAAGCCAGAAAACAGAAGGAAGGTAGATGAGGAGGAGGAGTGTGGGGGAAGAAGAGATAATGCCTCCAGGAAAGTCATTAAGGAACACATGCCTTTCTGACTTCGTGTCTTTTAAAAGTATATTTCCTCTCTCCTTTTGGGCTTTGAACCTTTCCAAGTTTGTTTAAACTATTGCAAACTTGCTGACTTAAGGAGCAAATAAGCCTTAGGGATCAAAGCAGCTGGTATTGTCGGAGGCATTGAGGGTGAAATAACACATTAGCAGAAGGAGAGCTGAGAATAAAAAGACAAAGAAAATTCAACTTATTTTGTTCTGTTTTCTTTTTAGCCTCCACCCCAGCTTGATCCTTTTCATTTGAACAGGTATTCATTTCCTTTGTGTTTATTCCAAAAGCATAAATATTTAATGGTCCTAGATTACAGAGTTGAAACATGAGATTAATTCCAACCTTTAAGATTTGTGCAGGGTCTATTCCTCACTTTTGGATCACTCCCACATTGCAGGGAGGAACATCCCATATCTGCAGGAGGAGTATATCAAGCTCTATTTTGAGTTCATTTCCTTTTTTTGGTCTTGTTTGAGGCTCAGAAGACATAAACACCTCGCCCACTCCCAGTCGTTCCACTGCTATTTTATGGTGACATGCTGTGACAGAGCAATAGCTCTGGGTTATCAGGGGGACTGGGGCATGCAGGTTCATGAGCCTGGATGCTCTTTCCTTCCTGCAGCAAGCGGGATCTGGGCTTGGGAGCTGTGCAGAGCATCAGGCATGGAAAAATCCATGCAAATGTGGTAAATGTAGGTTATGTGTGCACAGTGAGAGGGTCAGTGCAGATATGGTGAAGTTACTTGCTTTAGTTTTTGTTACGCAAGTATTTCCCTTCTCAATTGCTTTTACTCTTAAATAAGAGAAATACAGAGTAAGGAGCTTTGGCCACTGATTTTCAGGGTACTAAAATGAAAAGTAATGGAGATTGCAGTGCTTAAATTTCTGAAAATTAGTCCATGCCTTTAAAAGTCCACATATCAATTTAGGTGCTTAATTTCAAGCCCACAAAGTGGGGGAAAAAACATAATTATGATGATTTCAAATGCATAACAGTTGATAAAATTGGAGATTGAAGCCAAAGCCTGTGAGATGTCAGATCCAGTCTCTCCTCTGGGGACAGTGCAGGTTTACCAAGGCAATCAGCAATGCTGTGGGAGAGGCCATCTCCAAGGTCTGCACAAGGCTCTCCTACATCTCAGGGGATCAGAGGAATAATGAAACCCAGTCAAAATTCAGACACCCAGACAGCCTCGTCACTGCTCATGGACAGGGCAGCACAGCCCAGTCACATCTCACAACAGCAGAGCTCCATCTGACGTGAAGCTGGCAGCACGTAAGTGGATTAATTAATTAAATACATCAAAATGTAGAAGAACAAAAAGCACTTCAGACAAAATGCAAAGTGAGAGATGATCTAAAGAAGAGACTTACATTAACTCCTGAGCTCAGCCCATGGAAACAGCAGGTTTTGCAGGACTTTAGAACTCATGTAATTAGATGGTTTAGCTGAGCATGACAGCTCAAGTGATGTCAGAGCCCTTCAGGATCCCCAGCTTGTCTTTTAAATCCATTTCTACCCTGGGAATGAGAGTTGCAAAAGGAGCTTAAAATATTCATTACCAAAACTCATAATTCTAGCCCCAAAATGTTCATGGTGATTTTCTCTGTTGGTTTCATTGGGGTTTGGGAAGTTGCCAGCTGAATTATGTGATAAGCCACAGCCAATCACCATTGACAGAGGAGTCACAAATGAAAGTGTAAAGGGCTGTCCATTTTCCTTATCCTTCAGCCAAAAAAAGGCCTTCAAAACTTATGTGCTCTGCTCTAAAATCCTTTCAATCCAATAACATTTAAATCTGTGTCTCACAAGTGTGATCTCACAGCATTAATATGACACTGCCATTAGCATGTGGAAGAGTATGTGACATTCCAGTGCATGTATTTATAGCAAAAATGGGACAGATTCACAGCTTGTGTAAACCACTGAGTGCCTTTTTATGGGTCTCCTCAGATTTATGCAACCTGAGATTTTGAGGCAAGCTCAGTAGCCTGTTCTTCAGCCACTTATAAAAATTATTATATCAAAGTACATTTTCTAGAGTGTCAGAGTGAAGATATAGCAACTTTTTCTTCTAGCTGAAAAATCTAAAACATTGCTGAAAAAATTGTTTCCAGGCATTTCAAATTATTAGGATTTTTTTCCCCTTTGGAAAGGGAAGGAAAAAGAAGAATTTATTCATTTTACTTAAACCCTTAAACTATTTATTCTAGGAAATGCTGAAAAAAATACATAGGAAATTTTGGAAATACTCATATTTCTTTTTAGAAATACTGCCAAGTGAATATGTTGTTAATATGTTATTTAAACATATTAATCTATTTTTGAGAACTGTTTTAGAAAAGTCTGAGGAAAAATCTTCTCAGTGCTAGTGAGAAGGTATTTACTGGCTGTTTCAGATAACTTTAGGTTGAATTCTGTATGTTTGTTGTTTGGATTTACTTGGTATTTTAATTAATTCATCTCACCTCAAACAGGCCTAAAGTGCAGTTTTCAGCAAATTCATTTCATTGTGTTTCAACAGACAGGGCATTAATTACTTTGGCAATTAGAAAAAGAAGTGTGTGGGGAGTAAATATGCCTTCACCTCTTTTGGATGCTTAAAATACCTTCTTTTAAAGGTGTTGGCAAAGCTCAGAGCTGTGAGGGACATGGCTGAGGAGCTCCCTGCATCCCTGGGATCCCGACTGTGCAGCAGTAATGCTGCACCACACAGAGCTTTGCCCAGGGTGCATGTGGAAATTGCAACTGGTTTTTTAAAAATCCAGGCATTCATGGCAACATTAAGAGGCCTTTTGAGGGCAAGATAGCCCAGTGGATTGATTTAGTCACATCAGTGTGTTCTGCAAATATGTGTTTGCCTTAGTCTATAAAAACAGGCAGTAGGACCCAGTGATCCATGAATTTCTCTTTTGTCCTGGTAGAAAAACAAATCATAAATATTAGAAATTGAGGAGCCTTGCCCTGTCATAAGATGGGCTTAATTACTGTGAATGTAAATGAAGAGGTTGGTTGTCTTTTGATTTTGAGCCATCAGGCTAAGGAAGTCTAGATATCCACTGTACAGCCAAAAGGGTTTGAGAACACAGGATCTGGTGTAATCTCATTACTCCAGATTGAGAAATTAAAACCAACTGTAATTGATTGTAATTAGAACAGGATTCAGTTGAAGCAATGGAGCTTCCTATGAATAAGGAGCATCTTCTGGGATTGCTTAAAGTGGTCATGGTGTTGGACTCCTTTCCCTCTTGCCTGCAGGGGCAAATGCAAGAAGCAAACCAATGCCAGTTTTCATTTCTGTAATTTAAGATGAAAACATTACAGGCAGATTAGAGGGCTTTGGTGGTAAGTCAAAACACCATGTCCCCACCAGGATGGTCCATCCAGGAGGAATCAGCAGAGGGGTGATAGAACAAAGAGAGCTCGAACCTCTGAATTTGGACTCAACCTTTCACTCAAACGTGGTAGAAATTTCACCTTTAACCAATCCAAACGTGAGCCACTCTCTGTCCTGTGAGAGGAAAGGTGCCTGCCTGACTCTTGGCTTCCTCCTTGCCTGAAGCATGGCCCAGGCTTGACTAGAGGAGCTATTGGCAATTTCTATTCTGGTCATTTACTCCTTTTTGCAGAGTCTGACTCCACAGTACAGATGCTAAGGAACAGCTGTTCACCATTCTTTACTGGTCAATCATGTGAACTGTTCCCTGGTAGGTTGCATTTTTTTTTGTTTGTTTGTTTGTTTTAGGTCTATCATCTTCTGGCAAAATCTGTAGGGTTTTTTTTTTTGGTTTTTTTTTTTTT
>VZUI01079745.1:29200-42562 GCA_013401135.1 Cettia cetti
GGTGGTGGGGGAGAGGATTTAAATTCTCTTAATTAGTCACAGTGCCTGAGAAAACACATGGAATGCTCCAGCAGAAAGATGTATGAGTCAGCTGTGGATTCCTCCCTGTCACCTTCACAGTGAGGAGGGGTCCAGCATCTGTGCTGCAAACATGGGCTCCTCTGCTGTGTGGTCCCTCTGCTCTGTCCCACATCCCCTCTTGGATCTGCCCCCAGCCTGGTTCCTCCCTTGGCCTCATCCTGCTCCTGCAGAGGTGCTGAAGCCAGAGAGCACGGTCAGAACTTGAGAAGTGGGAGGGGGAGTTTCTCCAGGCTTTTGAGACCATTTGGGAATCATCATTTTCCAGGAAATATGTTTCGAATGTGGTCCTTCCGCCAGTGCTGCTCCTCTGGCAGCCCTGGGGAGATCCTGGTGCCTCGTGGATGGGACAAGGGGGCTCTGTTGTGGGTTATGGGCTCAGCCAATTAACCCTGGTCATGTAGGAGACATCACAGTCCTGGCAGGGGTTTCTGTGCTTGAGCTCCACAAGTTTCACAGATCCCTTTGGTGTGGGCAGGCTGCAGTGCCCTCCCTTCCCTCAGCTTTTGGGATGCATCCCCTAGAAATGGAGCTGCAGGAACAGCACTGCCTCTGCCCTACACCCAGCCCTGCAGGGTCACCTTGCCCTGAACCACACCCAAACCCTATCCAAGCTGGCCTTGGACAGTTTCAGGGATGGGGCAGCCACAGCTTCTCTGATTAACCTGGGCCAGAGCCTCTCCACCTTCAGAGGGAAGAATTTCCTCCTAACATCTAATCTAAATCTCCCCTCTTTTAGTTTAAAACTGTTCCCCCTTGTTCTATCACTATTTGCCTGTGTAAATAATGCTCATTCATGCAAAGAATTCTTCTTTGTCCTACAGTTTAGCTACAGAAAATCAGATTTACATCACCTTGACAGAGAGTAGAAATTTGGCTGCTGGTCTCCATAACATATCTGCATAATATAATATATGCCTGAGATTTCTATGGAGGCTGATGCAGTTTTATGTAAGCCTCTGATAGTAGCCACACCAAAAAAAGAGAAATGTTTTGAAAGGCTTCTCTTGGTGTTCTCTTTTCCCGTACCCCTTAAGTGAAAACAAGCAGATAAAATCAAACAGATGATGTCTGCAGTCTTCCTGAAGCCGGGAGTGGGCAGTGAAGATTATCTCCAGATCACAAGTGCTCTAACAGCTTGCAGGGATGTGGGCCAAGGAAGCTGCTTCTATGGCTGTACTGAGAGCGGCTGGCTTCAAAGCAGGGCCGGGAATTGGTTCCTATTCCATATAAATTAATTCTTCCCTCCATAATGGGGCTCTGTGCAAGTGCAGAAGGGTTCATGACATGGTGAGGGTTCACTGAAATGGATGGAAGGAGACTATGAACAAATTTCTGGATTCTACTGGGGCATGTTCTCACGATTCCTCATTTCCTACTATTTTAACAGGTTCCCAAACATTTACTCATCTGTAGAGTGTTAATCTCCTGTTGCCAGCTTTTCAAGTGTTTGTAACTGCAATGTGTTTATAAACTGCCTCTCTTAAGCAACGACAGCCTTGACCAAAAAGATTTAAATATAATTTCTTCATTAAAAAAAAAATTGTGTCAGACAGATGATAAACAGGTGGTAAGTGAAGTTTACTAAATCTTTGTCTGATTTACCAGTAAAATAGTACCAGCAGTTGTGTTACAGTATTGGGGTTGACCAGGACACCAAGATAAGGGTTAAGGTATTAGAAAATTTCTTAAAGAGTGAATGGGATTGTTCTTTCTGTTCCATGAGGCAGGTGAGGATGGGATTTAGGAGAGTTAAGTATTTCATTTAAATGAAAGGAGACAGGAAGTCCTGGCTGTTACATCAAGCTTCCCATAACCCTCTGCTTCTCTTGGTTGCTTTTGCTCCCCACAACTCACATTTGTGAGGCTGAGGCAAATTTGGGCAAACTTACGGTGCCTAAATATGGCACGAGTGATGCACACATTGTACTCACAGGGGTCAAACCCAACCAGAGTTGTCCAAGATATTTATCCCACATCTTACAGCTTCTCTGTAGAACAGCTGGCAGTTTCTGTCCCTGCCCAGCTCAGCATGCTGTAACCATGCTGGGTGCCCAGTGAGCACAGCCAGCACCCCCTCTGCAGCAGCTCCTCTGTGTGCCCTTCCTCCTGACTGAGTCGTCCTGAGTGGTGCTCAGCCCCTCTGTGTGTCCCTGTGGTTACAGATGACACTCTTTGTTCAGTCTCGGGTAATTTTCCACTTTCCAGACCCTCCTCCATGCAATAAATTAAGTCAGTGTGGCTTCCAAGCTCAACCCCTTGTTGGTGAAGGGAGTTTGTTACTGCATCCTGCTCCCAGCCCCTACCCAGTGTGGGGGACCTGCATGCCCACACCAGGAACATGCCACTTTTCCTTCTGTGAAAACCACGACCAGAAATCATTGTATGTCACCCCAGTCCACTGATTTTCACACCAGCTTGTCTTTTCCTTTTAAGCAAGGAACATCAGACATCCCAAATGTGGCACCTCCAAACTGCCAAGGAATTAAAAAGTCACTTTCTCTTATGTGCAGTGCCTTATAGCAAAGAAGTTGCTAATAGTATCAGCCATTTAGCTCTTGCTCCTTTGTTTTTCACACTATTTTAGATTTAATCTCCAGTCTAAAATCCCTGCCTAAGTTGCCTACTCCAAGCTGGCTGGAAATTTCAGGAACTGCAGAAACCACCAAGTTGTTCCACTAAATACAGAGCACGTTCCTGAGAAGAGCAAAACAGAGAAACACTGTGGACACACAAAAGAAGAAAAATCCTGGGAAAAATTATGTCAGTGAGCAAATCTTCTGGTATCCATTAAAAGGTAATAATTCTAACCAAATGAAGGGGGATTTTCCCAATGTGAAATGAAATAAACATCCAGAAATGATTTATGCGTGTGTTCAAATTTAGAATTTTATTGAGTACGTTATTCAAAGGCCCTTTTCTTCCCAGGGCAGTTTGGCTATAATCTTCTCTTGAGAAAGAAAAAGCCCTGCACAAAACGTGGCCTCACTTTGCTCAGCCATCACCATGCAAACACCACCACCCTGGCATGGTAGGCAGCAGACTTTTCCCTTTTTTAATTCCTGCTGTGGTCCTGGTAGATGCACAGCATCTCAGAGTTGAATTTGAAGATTTCTGTGCTAGGTTTGTGCTGAAAATAAATATGGATCATCATGGGACAGGTAAGAGGTGAAGGAGAGCCCTGCCTGATGCCTTGCCACGGAGCTGGGGGATTTCCAGGTTGGAGGGTGCTCAGTATCCAACTTTCAGACCAGTTTTACGTTGGAAATCATGCTTTGGCTCTCCTGACTTTGTCATTTTGAGGCTGATTTAAGTCATCAGAACGTGTGTAAGTCTCCAAACTGCATCACACCAGCAGCAGAGCTGGGCTGACACCAGCCTGCCCTGCCCTGGCTCTGGGGTGCTCAGGCTGTTGCTGTGCTTTGATGAGGTTGTCCCTGTCTAAATCATATTCTTGCAAATAAAGTGCCCAAGGGCTTCTTATTTAAGTCAAAATCCAAAAACTTCTGTGACCTATTCCTCTTAGGAGGTCAGGTTTCAGACAGAGCAGTTTGTATGGCAGCACCTAAGTTGGATTCAGGTTTTTGAAATTGCTGCAGCATTTTTTTGTGCAATTATATCCAAGAAACTATTACAAAGCAGTTATTTATGAAAGGCAAGCTGGCTCATTGTTGAGGCTTTTTATTTCACTCACTTCTTGATTAAAAAAGGGACTTCTGTGCATCTTGAAATACTTTTCTGAGTACAGAGGAGCTTATATTAAAACGTGCATTTCGTGCTCCAAAGTAGTAAGGCTGAGGTCCACATAATTAAAAAAAAGACATTGTTAGTTAAAATGTTTGTGTTTGCTGAGCACAATGAAGACTCTGTGCTCTTATTAAAGTCACAAAAATAACCATTACTTTTATCCTGGCCCCATTCCAAGAGTGAAAATCAACTCAGGTCTGTGTCATTAACTCAGTGTGGCATCTGAGTAATTGCTGGATCTCAGGTGCTTTTTTCCTATCCCACAGGAGTTCCATTGCCCAATGTTCCTGCCTGAGGTCCCATATTACAGTGTGCCCACTGGAGACCCTCTTCACTGAACAACATGGTATTTTATTCGTACATGAGCCTTCATCTCATCATTTATCTCCATTAATAATGCAGTTTCTCTCTTTAGTTCTTCCATTGATTCCCTGGCCAGGAGGAGTCGAAGCTGCCTTTGCCTATAAACCCCTTTGGCACGTGGGCACACATTGGGTTCACTCCTGTGGAATTCACATGGAAACTTCAGCTGGGAGGACTGGCAGCACCACCGTGGTCCCAGGCCTCTGTAAGCAACCATCTTGTGTTGTCTGAAATGCCAGAGAACCTCAGAAATAAAAATTTGGCCCTACTGATCAGGATCCAGATGGAAAAATTCAAGCTGGGACCCCAGTTTTGACCCATGTCTGATTTAAATGCAAAGTATTGTAAATAATTTTAACAGTTCCTGCATGCATTTAGGCTCACCCATGCGAGCAGTCCCATTGGAGTCAATTATGAACAATGGCATTTCTTCTTTATTCACTGCTCATTTCTGATACTGGGTGTAAATGACTCTTTTATTGCCTTCAACACCAAAATTCCTTAACCACTTCAGGGACATCACACTAATTGATAAATGCTACTTGATTGGGGTGGCTTTTAATATTATAATCCTATTAAGAATGATAGATAGGTCAAATATTTGTGCCTGCTGGACAGAACATATTATTCTGCTCCAAGGTTTCCAGTTTAATTTTTTTTTGAGCAATTGGGCAGAACCACTGCTGTAAGACAAACAGATGCTCTTCAGCTGTACTTTTCCATAAATGATTTTGTTCTGTGGGTTTTTTGTTCCCCTACCAGGCATATCAAGTTCAAAAGAAAATGTTGCCTCTCACTAATGAGAAGATTAATCTCATTCACAAATGCAGCAGACTTTGTCAACTCTGTTGAAAGTTTGATGACCTTTAAGAGACAAAGTTTTAGTGTGCCCAAAATAAATAATTCATCCTTCACAGATTTGCCCTGTGTATCCATCTGCTTAAATCCGAAGCATGCTGATTAAAGCTTCTGAGAGCAATTATCTTCCTACTTCATTCAGATAAAAATCTCTATTTTCTCACTGTTCTTCAAAGCACAACTGCTCATTTAAGGATATCACCAATCCAATGTACATGGGGTCCATTTTTGCTCTGATTTATGCTCTCTGCACTTCAAAATTTCACAAAAAGGACTGAAGTTCTTTTTTCCATACAATTTCCTTTTTCAGCGTGGAAAGCTGAAATGTGTAACTAATCCTCCTGTAAAATCTTTGAAATCATCATCTTCAAACACAACCAGAAAATTCATTTCTGTTCTCATGTACGGGGAGAAAAATGTCACGTAGGCAAGTGGCAAGATGTGATTTACTTTGATTACTGCAATTACTGTCACTGCTGGGCTCCTTCCACCTCTGAGGGCTGCAGGCAGCAAACTGCCAAGAGAACCCATTGCCCCCATCTCTCCCCTGTGCAATGCCCCCTTGGCTGATTTCTTGCCCCACCTGTTGCCCTTTTGGCTTTCAGCTGCACTTTTGCATTAACAGTGCGTGTAACACCAGCTTGGAGTGCAGCCAAAGGGGCTGCTCGTGGGGCACACTCAGGGGCAGACCACAGAATCACAGGAGCACAGGACTGAGAGGGACCCACAAGGATCATCCAAGTCCAGCTCCTGACCCTGCACAGAACCCACCAGGTGCCTGTTCCTTGCCTCAAAACCCTTCAGGCATTGTGGCTTCCCTCCAGCCATCGGCTTCAGGGGGCAGGTTTGAAGCCTCCTGCAGTGCCCCCATGCAGATAAATAAGCTGATTATAAAATATCCAAGCAGATGGTCTCTTTTGTTGCTACCTGTGAGAATAAGCACAGTCCTCCCATACCCCTGGGAGGAAGGAAACAGCTCTGCAGACATCACGCAGCTCTCAGCTTATTTAGGACACACTGAAAGAAATGTTGAATGAATATTGCAGCCATTTCAATGAATCCTTCCTGGCCCCACATGAAATTAGACCAAACTGGCACCATGTCACCTTGTTGTTACTAGAGAGAACAAATATTCCCTCTGGCAAAAATCCTCCTTCAGCCTTGAAAAAACGTTGTGATTTTTTTCATGCAGAAATTGAAATTGGTCTTAAATGCTTTCTGGACTGAATGTTGCTTGTCATAGATGGAACAATGAAAACGAAAGGGATTGCTGGGTTTTTAAAGGTGATTTACAGAAGAAAGGAAATCCTAGAGATTAGGAAGTTGTTTAAATACCAGTGACAGTCAAATATGGAAACATTTCAAAGTCAGAGATTGGGGGGGAAAAAAGGAAAAGAGAGGAATTGCAAAGAAAAAAGCCACAAGGAGGGGAAAGTATATTCAAAAAGAAAAGAGTATCCATGGAAAGAAAAACAAAAAGCCTCTTAAATCCAGAAACAAGGCACCTGCTTTTCTGGCAGTTACCAGCAACAAGGAAGACCCCACCTGCCAACCCAAATTTTTAACATCAGTAAATCACCATGCGGGTAAAATAACAGGATGTTGGAAAGGAAACAACTGGTGCTAATTAGCGGATCAGATACCACTCCCACACACTCACTGCTCTCAGCACTGAGCAGGAGCTGGGTTTGCTCCCACTCTGTGGAGATAACCCTCTTCCCATCCACATGTGCACATCCCTTCACCTGGAGGCTGCAAGGTAAGGCTGGCTCCATGGTGAGGGAGGGGGATGCAGTTGGCCATGAGCCAGCGTGATCCCCTGGGACCTTCCACCCCAGGTGCCAGCTGAGGAACCAGTGAAACAGGGAAAGTTGGGTGAGAAAAAGTATCTTGAGATGCTGAAGCCAATCTCCTCTTGGCAATGAAAAGGAAGTTTTAAATACTGGAGAAGGAGTAATCAAATCTATTGAAAAAAGGAAGAGTGGGTTGGTTGTATGAAGATCACCCCCATTAGCATGTCACATATGCTCATACTCCAAAACACTCAACAGCTCAACCTAGAATGAGTATGAAACAGAAAAGCAGCAGCATATGAAAGGAAATATGGGATGGGGAATATAAGTCATAAAAACCTGAATTTTGAGCCTCTGAAACAACATCAAGCCTGTGATGGATGTGGAGAATCAGTCTCATGTCTTGTTCAATTTAATGGGGGTGTTGTAGCTGGAATCCCTCACATTGTGCTGCGTGTGTCAAGGTTGCCCTTGGCAGAAACTATTGATGGCCAGTGATTTTGATTTTATCTTATGCTATTGTGACTTCATACTCTCATGAGCCCCTCTGACCTGTGGTGTTTGCTTGGCAAAGCATGGATTGAGCTGTGGGTAATATTAACATGGAGGAACTGCCCAGAGGCTGTGGCTCTGTTAGGATTTCAGGAGGGCAGGAGACCACTTAGTTTTGCAATATTTGAGTCTCTAAATTGTTTGCCAGCACCGACTCCATTTGTGAAAATAAAGGAAAATTAAACCATTACCCAATCACAGTTACATACTAATGTTGATGCAAATCTGGTGGAGGTGCCTGATGAGAAACATAACTGAAAATCTCTGGTTAGGTTGTCCTTCAAATAAGTGTGTAAAAAATGAAGTAGATCTCAAAGGTATGTTTAAGGGAATGGTATTTTTGGACGTTTTCTCTGCCAGCCCATATTGGGTTGACCAGGCAGACAGCCAAGACTCTTTGCTTTTAGTGATCAGTAATGGTCCTGCTCTAGTGAACTTGTAGCTTGATGTTTTAATTGACTGGCCAGAAAAAAGCCTGGGAAAGGCATCAAGGGCCCTCCACCTCTTTGATCAGTGATCAGAATCCCCTCAATGTATCTCATTCATCCCTATCATCAAAGGCACGGTAGAGACCATATGAAAATTACAGCCCTGTTAACACATGTTGAACAGTGTTTCTTTAACAGATGGGAAACCATAAACAGTTTCCTAAGATGCATAAACAAATTAAAGAGAACTTCCAGCTTTGACATCTTAATAGGCTGTGATGAATAATTTGGCATCACAACATCTCTGCCAAGATAAGGAGCTTTGGGATGAAATTGCTCTTTGAAAGAGTTATTCAGTAGCTTTCCTATCTGAGCACAGATTATCTGGTTTATGGAGGACAGTGGAAGGTCTTGCTAGGGGAATTTATCTGACCTGGCTCTTGGGGCTTTATCCTGTCACCAAGATCATTACCATGGTACCTCTCATGTGAATCAGCTCTGTTCCTCTATTTTTCATGAAATAACAATGTCTGACTCATATCCCACAAATAAGATTGATACCACAAGGGAAAGGCTTAGTTGATTGCTGAAAGAAAAAAAACTATTAGCCTCTTTTATTATGGTTAGGTTATTTTCTGTAATAGCAATTTACCAAAGTAAATGTTACTACCTGGAAAAAAAGAAAAAAGTTGTAGTTGCCTACTGCTCACCAATAATTTATTAAAAACAGTGGCAAGAATAAATCCTTGAAAATGAAGCTTCACATACGTACATGTTTCAGTGGCAGTTGTAACTGAAATAAGCAGTGATTAATGGCAAATGAAATTGGAATTAATTAGAGAAGCCCTGGTCTGTGACAGCCCCCCTGTTTTCTCTGGACATTCAATGGTTTGGGGAAGACAATGGTTACTGGCTCACACAGTGGTGCAATAGACCCATAACCAGGTTTTTCCACTTTCTCCAGAGATGAACTCTGTGTTACAACATTGCAGGGCATTGTAATATGGAGAAGCTCCAGGAATGTGGAAGGGGTGTTTTGCATAATGCACTTTCCATCCTGCCATCTCTTGGTTATCAATTGCTATTTTCAGTGCAAACAGAAAGATATATCCAGACCAAGGCTTGGCACGGCTTGGCTGCTCACCTCTTGTGTCCCAGCAAATTGAAAATCCTCCAAGGCCCACCCAGCTCAGTGGGGCTGCAGCTGAAGGGAGCAGGGAAAGGGAAATCCTAACAGAGGCCATGTAGAAATCTGTGGGTGGAGGTGGTGCCTGGGGACTTGGAGGTGGACTTGGCAGTGCAGGGAAGCAGTGGGACTTGATGATCTTTGAGGACTTCTCCAACCACAGTTAAGCACAGAAAGAAAGGTCACTTGTGATCAGAGCTGACCCTGCCCAGACCCTGCTCCTCCAGGTGCATATAAGCATGTACATATGCTTATAAAGATACATTAATGTATATACATATACATTATGCATATAAAGTCCCCTCTGGGAAAGAGAAAGCAGCAAACCTGAAACAGTTGTGCAGCTCAGCTTTCAGGTGCCATTTCCCTGTGCATCCCTAATAATCCCTGAAGCTGCTGTCTTGGCAATATTCTAGCAATTAAAGAAAAATATTGGTATTTAATTAAACTTTTCAATCAACCAGGAATGAGCTTTCCTTATCAAGAGGAGCTGGATTTGATTTTGCCACTTAGAAGTGAATGTTAAAGACTCTTGTAGAATAAAACTTTAATTAGGAAAGGAGATTTGGATTAACATGTAAGGCAGAGAGAACGAAAGGTCCTCAAAAATCATCTGAGTATGATTCACAGGAAGAGAGGAACCTAAATATGGGAACAGATTTTTTTTTTTTTTTTTAAATCAAAGAGCAGCTATATGGTGCTAAAACTCATGGGTAGAGGAGGCACAGGAGGGATTTTGATGAAGCTAGGATGTCTCTGTTCAATCCACTTTCCTACTCTTAATATTTAGTCATTTCAGATATTCAAAGTCTGGTCAGAAAGTACACACAGACATTGTGGGGCATTAGAAAATCCTCAGGATTTGAATGCCTGACTCTCATAAATTTAGATATAGATGGAAAAAATGTCCCTTCTGAGAGATTTGAAGAAAGTATAATTTTTTGTCACTTTCTGGTTGTGTTGGTGACATGGAGGATACTGCCCACATGTACCTCATTCCTAAACCCACAGGGCCCTGGTCCTGCCTGGCATATTCACACATCTGCCCCAGGTGCCAGTGATTGTACCCTGACAAATCTCAACGTGCTAAACTCAGTGCTCAGCTCTACATTTTTCTAGACTTGTTCCCACGAAATATTGAATTTCATGGCATTGACTCCTGATCTTTGGATGGCTTCTTCATTCCTTCTCAGGTATGTCTCCAAAGGTTGGTGCCTCAGGGATTCATAGTAAAATCATTTTCATTTTTTACTTTCTTTTGTGTACTTTTATTTTATTTTGGGTTTCATGAGAAACAGGAAAAAGCTGAAAATACACTCAGAGAAATCAGAATTCATGCAAGTCTGCTCTGCTCGGCACATTGAGTGAGAACAAGTCTGGATGCAGGGAGGTGTTGCTTGGAGGAGAGCAGTGCAGCTTACTGTATAAACTGGAAAACAGCTCTGCTGTCACTCCAAGATTCTTCCAACTGGGGGATGTTGAAATCCATGTTCTGAATTCTTGGGTATTGCTACAATGTGCCCAAAATTACAGTTTTCCACTGAGCAAACTGGGAAATATCATAAGGCAAGATGAAATCTCATAAAAATGTACAGAATGGCCAATGTCAATGGAAATGTACTTCATACATTGCCAGAGATAGTTTCAGGCAGAAAAGAAACCAAACCCCACCTCCCAAACAAATGGCTTCCTGCTGCTTGTAGTTCTTTAGTGCTTCCCTCAGAAAAAAAATGCAGGAATCAATCCCAAAAGATATAATGAATCCCACATTAGCAATCTGGGAAGATGCTGCTGGAGCAGGCAGGGGTAGGTGTTCCACCAGCACAGTGACCAGTGTCAAACTGGTTTCTTGCTTTTAAACTTTCCTCTTGAAGTATTCTGCTCAGTCATTGGTTTCTCCATTGAGTACATTACCCCCCAAAAATCATGATTTTCTCATCAGCCTGCCTGGACATGTTTCTGGATATTTATATTCTATCACCTGTGATGATGAGTATGAAATTTGCCTTCAAAAACTATGGGAAATATTAATCTTTATAGCTAAGAAAAAGAAATTTGTCACTTGTGTGATCTAATCTGAAAGAAAGGATTTTTCCCTGCAGAAATTTTTCTTAAAGGTCTGCCAAAATATTTTACTGATATTAGTGGAGACCTTATCCCAGGGCTGCCTCAGCCTTCACAGTAGGAGAAACTGAGGTTACTCCTCGAATACCTCTGGACAGAGAGCTCTGGTTTGAGGAATGGAGGCTTTGGTTTTTTCTCATTTTAGTTGCAGTGCTCACAGTTCACCTCTCTGTAGGAGTTGTTCAATGCCCCAAGGTGCAGGGGAGCTCTGGGGTTGGATTTTTGAAGGTTCAGGCAATTCCCTGTGGCTCATCATCCAGCAAAATGGGGATGGGGAGGAGCTCTCCCCAGCCACAGGGAACAGCAGCTCCTCTCTGATCTCAGCTGGAAAAGTGACACCCAACACTCCCTCTGTGGCCACTCATGTGTTCAGCTTACAGAATCACAGAATCACAGAGGTTGGAAAAGCTCTCAGAGGTCGTTGAGTCCAACCATTAACCCAGCACTGCCAAGGCCACCACTAAACCATATCCCCTGGTGCCATGTTTGCACAGTTTTTGAACACTTCCATGGGCAGTGATTCCACCACTTCCCTGATCAGCGCCTTCCAATGCTTGACCACCCTCTCAACAAAGAAACTTTCCCTGATATCCAATCTAAATGTCCCCTGGTGCAACATGAGTCCATTTTATCTTGTCCTATCTCTCATTACACGGGAGAAGAGCCCAATCCCCACCCGGCTACAAGCTCCTGTCAGGGAATTGTAGAGAGCAGGAAGGTCCCCCCTGAGCCTCCTTTTCTCCAGGCTGAGCCCCCCCAGTTCCCTCCGCTGCTTCACACCAGACTTGAGCTCCATCCCCTTTCCCATTGCCCTTCTCTGGACACGCTCCCGCTCCTATTGCTACATGTTGCTTCTTCACATGCAAAGCCTGGAATTTAACCCCACAGCCTGTACGAGACAGCCGTTAATCTGCAGGCACATATAGACTTTTCCTCTTGCCTGACATTTGTTTTCCTTTGATGGTTGTTTTAGAGGCATCTGTGTTTGCTTTAGGACTCACACCAGAGCTATGTATTCTTCAGACACTGGGGCTTATCCTGAGGTCTTCCATGTGTTGTTTTCGTTAGAATACTGGTTGCATCCTGGTTGCAGAAAAAAATTTCAGTATTGGAAATACCATTTGGCTAACAGGATCATACATTCTTATTATATAACCAGTGGGGTTCCCTTTTTCTGGGAATTCTTTGTTCTGGAGAAGTAGTGCCAAGGCAGAGATTGATTTACGTCACCAAGAGAAACCAAACACTCATCACAACATTTCCCAAACAGCTCCAAGGGCCTTGGTATGGAGGTGACTAATGCTGCTGTCCCTGAGCCCCACAGCTCCCTCCCTCTGCAACCAGACACAGGGAACAAAGTCTGGACATGCCCTGCATGGGGGTAGGTGCCAGCTGGGCAGTTCATCCCACCTGCAAGTCTCCCCTCTGACTTTGCTGGTGAATGAAATGACCCAAGATATTTTTAGGAAGCAGAAGAACACAACAGTTTAAAGGAAGCAGGGTTTTTAAATAAAGCAGTTTTTACAAACCCTGCCTATAACCTGGGAAAGTAAACTGGGGGCACATACTCACCTTGTTCCTACAGTCAGGTTTATGATCCTCAGACGTGGTGTTGGCTGCAGGTGACCACAGACTCCCAGGGCAGATAAACACCCAGAGCCCCACTGCAGCCTTTCTTATATTTTCACATTAATCCATTTGTCTTACTGCCAGGATGAAATACATTTTCCCCATCCCGATTTTCCTCATCAGGCTGTTTTAATGTCCCTCTTAGTCCCTGTGTTCTTTATCTATTTGATGGGAATCATGCTAGGCTTTGAGAGTTATTGCCTCCTACCATCTACTCCGACCCACAAGCCTGGGGGCAGCCCGCTGCAAGGGCAGTGTGTCTGGACAGGTACTGCAGACAGGGCTCTGCAGTGTGCCTGGACAGGTACAGGAGACAGGGCTCTGCACTCTGTCTGTCTGGACAGGCACTGCAGACAGGGATATGCAGTGTGTCTGGACAGGTACAGGGCAATCGTTCATGTTCACTTCATACTAGGGTTATGTTGCTGGATTTAGCTAGTTTAGGGTTAGGGTCAGAATTCCATTTTTCCAAAAATTTTCCGAATGAAAGAGGATTTCTCCCAGATGCAAGGTGGCACAAGTTGTAACTCTTGCTGTCCTTGTAGTGCCAAACGTCACCTACAAAATGACATCAGGAACCTGGGGGGGTGATTTAAATTTCTCA
>VZUI01079749.1:0-22077 GCA_013401135.1 Cettia cetti
AGCTCCGCCAGTTCCCGGCGTCCCGCGGCGGAGCCGGCGGCGGCTGCAGCGCCTCGCTCCGCCCGCTGCTGCCGCTCCTCCGCCGCCCCCCGCCGCCCCGCAGCCCCTGCCCGCCCCGCTCCCTGCGCCTCCATCGCTCCCCATGGAGCTGCTGTGCGTGGAGTCCGCGCCCCGCGTGCCCCGCGCCGGGCGGGACCCGCAGCTGCTGGGGGACCGGCGGGTGCTGCAGAACCTGCTGAGCCTGGAGGAGCGCTACAGCCCGCGCGTCTCCTACTTCCAGTGCGTGCAGCGCGACATCCAGCCCTACATGCGGAAGATGTTGGCCTTCTGGATGCTGGAGGTACCGGGATCCGCAGGAGTTCCCCGCGGCTCCGCGTGGGTGCAGGGGACAAGCCGGGGGACGAGCCGGCGCTGATGTCTCGAGTGTCAGGCGCGGGGGGTGATGCCGGTGGGGATGGAGGCTCCGCAGGCAGCTTTGCAGCTTCTCCGTGCGTTTGGCTGTGCTAAAATTGGGATTCCCGCATGCAGGACCCTCCCCCGAACCCAAAACGCGGGGGTCAGAGACCCCCAAAACCTCCGGGCAAGGCTCAGCTCTGCCGGGCAGGGCTGGGGCTGTTTCAGGGGGGAAATAATAACTCTACTATTGACTTCCCTAAATTAAAAATGAACCTGGCTCTCTGCGGGATGGAGTTCGGGGCGGGGGGATCCTCTGGGGGGGTCGCAGGGAAGAGTCTCAATAAGCCAGGATTCCGCAGGGCTGGGTCCTGCCTGTCCCCAGCCGGTGCTGCGAGAAGCTCTTCCAAAGAAATAATGAATATTTTCATTTTAAAAGAGTGTGGTTTTTTTTTTTTCTTCCCTGCTGTCGCTCTGTTCCCCCAATCCCCTTTTCCAGAAGGGTCTGTAGATAAGGGTCGGCAGATAAACGCCGCTTTGGGAGCCGCTCCCGGGGAGCCCTAAAGGCAGCGGGATGACACTGGCGGTTGTCACGACCTGCGTGTCATTGTCCCCGTGGCCGGGACAGCCGCGGCTGGCAGGAGCAGCAGGAGGAGGAGGAGGGTGGTGTTTGCTGCAGAATGAGGAGAAACCGCAATATTTTTATGGTCGTGTAGAAAGAAGGAAGTTCAGTGTGACAAGTGTGATGCTGGTGGCAGATAAGAGCTCGGGGCTGAAATTTGGAGCTGCTGGACTCTGCTGGTGGCTGAGGGAGGGGACCCTGGGGTGCTCCAGCCCTGGCTCCTTCTCTCCAGCTGGAGCTGCTCCGGTGCTGCACAGCTCCCCGGGGTGGGGGTGACAGCTGCCTGGAGCCATCCCCAGCGGGGCACAGCAGAAACGGGGCCAAATCCAGCAATTCCGGGTTTATCCCTGAGCTCTTCGGGGCTGCAGCTGCCTTCTGCTGCTTTCCCCGGGAGAACGAAGCTGAGCACTCACCGAAGCCTCCTCTCCCCTCTGTGCCCCCGGGGCTGGGCAGGTGTGCGAGGAGCAGAAGTGTGAGGAGGAGGTTTTCCCGCTGGCCATGAACTACGTGGATCGTTACCTGTCCTCCGTGGCCGTGCAGAAGAACCACCTGCAGCTGCTGGGAGCTGTTTGCATGCTGCTGGCCTCCAAGCTGAGGGAAACCATGCCCCTGACCGTGGAGAAGCTCTGCATCTACACCGACAACTCCATCACCCCCCAGGAGCTGCTGGTAACTCCCTGTGCCCCTGCCAGGACCCAAATCCTGCTGGGCATCATCCCCAGGGGCTCCTTGGGGGAGGTTTACCCATCCTCTCCACTCTGGGGAGCAGGATTGTCCCCTCCTGGTTGTGGAGGAAGTTTCTGGGGCCAGCACTGGGCTGTCCCTCTGGGCTGTCACTCCAGTGACACCCCCAAGGCTCTGGCTCAGGCAGCTCTGCCTCCCCCCAGCTCCAAAAAGCAGGGAATGTGGGAGATTCAGTTCCACAGCAGCAGGAAAAATGGGATTTTAGGTGCAGAGTGAGGCAGCTGAACGGGTGTGAGGGGTTTCTGAGCTGGGGCACTCCTGGGGAGGTCACTTGGTGCTCCAGGGTGCTGGGAATGAGTGGAATTCCTGCTCTGCCTCTCCAATTCTCCTCCTACATCCAGAAAGTTCCTTCTGAGGCTCTGAAAGGCCAGATCTTTGCTGATGGTGTCTGATAAAAGCTCGAGATCCAAACCTGCGAGCTCAGCTCAGCCACGAGGGAGGAAATGGGAGAAAAGCCTTTTTTTGGGGCCTCAGGAGGGAAGAGTCACCTCCCCTCGGAGCCAGAACATCCCTGGGGACCCTCAGCCCCTGAGAATTTCTCGGGGTTACTCATCCCTGAGCTCAGAAGCTTTGGGGTTTTTTTGGGGTGATCTGAGTGTGATCTGTGCCCCAGGGGGGCAGAGAACCCCCAGAGCTTTCAGGTGACTCCAGGGCAGTTCTGGGAACTGCAGAGCTCTGAGCTGAACCCGGTTTTTTCCCAAGGCTGGGGAAAATCCCCTCCCCTTCAGAGCCCTCTGCCCCAACTCATTAGTGGGTGGTGATTGCCTTAATTAGCCCTCAGGAGCTGATGAGTGTGCTAAGGGATGGGAATGCCCACAGGGAACTCCTTTTTCCCTGTCCCCATCCCTGAGGGACATCACTGCCACTCCTGGAGACTCCTGCAGCACCCACTCAGTTGGGCCCCAGTTCGGGGGGGATTTAATTCGGATTTATTCTGGTTTAATTCGGATTTATTCTGATTTAATTTGGATTTATTCTGATTTAATTCGGATTTATTTGCTGAGTTTTGGTGAGGATTTGCTGCTCCCAGCTCAATCCTGAGCAGGTGAGGAGCTGGCAGAGCATCCCTGGAGGTTTCCCCTCATTCCCAGGGTTAATTCCTGCCTGCTCAGGGTCGATTTTATTCCTTCCCCCTGAGGGGATGGAGGAGGAAAACTCTGCAGGTCTCAGTCCTGGAATTCTCCTTCCCTCCCCTTTTTTTTCCCCTCCCAGGATCCTGGGTTGCTCTTGGATGCTTCTTGATGGACTGCAGGGTCAGTATGGATGAAAATGGCTTTAATTTAGGGGTTAAAAGAGCTTTTTGGGGTTTTTTTCCAGGCAAACTGGATCCTCCTCTCCTTTCCTGGTGGGAATGTCAGCACTCAGCAGAGCAGGGGTTTGTTCTGTTCATTATCCAAGGGCTGGACAGAGGAATTGGGAAGCTGAGGCACTGGGAGATCCCTGGGAGAGCCCATGGGGAGTCATTTCCCTGGATTTCCATGGATTTAAACACTTTTTGGAGCACATCCTGCTCCTCTAAAGAGGGAATGGAGGGAATATCCAGGGATCTGTGAAGGATCTGCCCTGGCTGTGGGATCTGAGGGAGTTAAATCTGAATTACAACGCCCACAGAGAGCCATCTTCCATGGATTTCATGGATTTCAACCCTTTTTGGAGCACATCCTGCTCCAGTGCAGAGGGAATTGAGGGAATATCCAGGGATCTGAAGGATCTGCTTTGTTTGAGGGAGTTAAATCTGAATTACAACACCCACAGAGAGCCATCTTCCCTGGATTTTATGGATTTCAACCCTTTTTGGAGCACATCCTGCTCCTCTAAAGAGGGAATTGAGGGAATATCCAGGGATCTGAAGGATCTGCTTTGTTTGAGGGAGTTAAATCTGAATTACAACACCCACAGAGAGCCATCTTCCCTGGATTTTATGGATTTCAACCCTTTTTGGAGTACATCCTGCTCCTCTAAAGAGGGAATTGAGGGAATATCCAGGGATCTGTGAAGGATTTGCCCTGGCTGTGGGATCTGAGGGAGTTAAATCTGAATTACAACACCCTGGAGCTGCTGCTTCCCCCTCTGTGCTCATCCCCTGCTCTTTCCCAACCCCCTGGAAGAGGGTGGGGAGAGCAGGGCCAGGGGAGCTTCTTCAGCAGCCTGGGGACAATGGGACATCCTGGTGGCCCGGGGCCATCCCAGCAGGAAGCTGGCTCACATTCCCGGGGCTTTGCTTCCTCCTCCTCCTCCTCCTCCTCGGGATGCTTGGCAGCAGCTCAGCCCTTCAGAAAGGAGACAGAACCTCTCTGGAGTTCTTCTGGGGGAGAAGGAAATGATGCAAGGAGGGATTTGTCCATTTGGAGGAAGTTGGATTTCCGTTCTCTAACACACCTTGCTTTAAAAAAAAAAATAATTCTTTTTTCTTTTTCTTTTTTTCTTCATAAAGATTTTCTGGCCTGGCTGAGAGGGGGTTCAGCTGCTCAGAGCTTGGGGAGAGCAGCTGGAAATATCCTGCTTTGGCTTGGGAATCTTCAGCCTCAGTTTTGCCAAGGGCCAGGGATTCCCTGGAAAAAAACCAAGGAGTGAAAATCAGGGAAAAAGAGCTGAGGATGTTCCCAGGATTTGTGTTCCTGCATCCAGAGCTGTCACCTGTCCCTTCACACCCTGACCCCTGCCCAGGCCATAAATCCAGAGGTTTTTCCCACATTTTCCATCTGCAGATGGATTTTGGTGGCTGAGCAGCTCCCCCAGCCCTGCCAGTGACATCAGGAGTGTCCCCGAGGGTGTGACAGCATCGAGGGTGTGACAAAACCCCAAATCTGCTGCCAGCTGGGAGGGCTGGGTGTCCCTGTCCCCTGTCCCTGTCACCCCCCAGGTGCAGTCAGACATTCCCTGCCCTTGTCCCAGGACTCTGCTCACCTGGGCAGAGCAGGGAGGCCTCTGGGAATTTTGGGAATTTTGCTTTTCCTGCCTCCTTTTTTTTTTGTTTGTTTGGGGTTTTTTGTTTGTTTTCCTCTGGGATGCAGCCAGCAGCGATCAGACTTCCAAAGGGGATGATCCCACCCTGCTCTGGGATGCTCTGGGGAGGAACAAAGGGAGATTTTCCACTTCCCTCCTCTGCTCCTCTGCCCAGGCAGGGGCTGATCCGTGAGGAAAGGCCAGGAGGAGGATGTTGGATGTTTGCTGTGCCCAGCCCAGCCCAGCCCTGCTGCTTTTGTTCTGCTCCTTGCAGTGATCCAGCGTGGATCCAGTGATCCAGCGTGGATCCAGTGATCCAGAGGCTCTGCTGGGAGCAGCAGGAGAGGCTGCCCTGAGCTCTGTCCTGTGAGCTGGGGACAGTCCCTGGGGATCAGGGACAATCCCTGGGGCTTGGGGACAGTCCCTGGGCTTGGGGACAGTCCCTGGGGATCAGGGATGATCCCTGGGCTCAGGGACAGTCCCTGGGCTTGGGGACAGTGGCACCTTGAGCTGTCACAGCCAGGTCAGGCTCCATCCCTGCCTCTGGAGCACCCTTGGGACAGGGTGTCCCAGCCCTGAGGGTGGCAGTGCCTCTGGTGGCTCCCCCAGCTGGGCTCTGGGGCTGGGGGGGTCCTGGGAGCTTCCCTGGGATTCAGGGATGCCTTTGGGATTTGCTGCAGGCCCTGAGTGCCAGATGTGTCCTGTGTCCCTTCCCCAGAGCCTGGAGCAGCTTTCCCAACCCTCTGGAGGCTCCCAGGTGAGGGACAGGTGGGGACAGAGCTCTGCTGTCCCCTCTGTGTCCCACTCAGGACATTCCACGCCCATCTCTCCTCCTGGAACCAGGCTCCTGGTGATCCCCAGCCTCTGGAGCTCCTTCCCAAAGCTCCTTTTTGCTTTTATCCCGTGGATTTGGCTTTAAGAACTCCCAATCCTGGCAGGCTGGGCTTCCATGTGGGAGGTGGGGGGCAGGAATGGATTCCTGGGGGAAAGGGGGAGGCTGGGAAGGGGCAGCAGGGCCCAGGGTGGGGGTTTGGAGCAGGTTGAGCAACGCTGCTGGTTTGAGCAACCCAGGGAGGGTTTGTTGTGAAAAAGGAAAGAGAGGAGGGGGGAACAGCAACAAAAAAAAGGAGAAAATGAAGATCTGAGCTTAAGAAAAAAAAGTCACTTCCTCAAATCTGTCTGTTCTGGAGCTCTTTGGTGATTGGAATTGTGAATTTTGGGGGAAAAGGAGATTTGTGAGGTCCTGAAGTGGGGATGCCTGACCTGAGCCCCAGTCCATCCCCTGTCCCAGCAGGGCCACTGTCACCTGTCACCCCCTGCTCCGGGCCAGGAGGGCCCTGGGGACACCCCCAGGCCTTGCTGAACCCCAGGGGATGGGGGGAGAAGGGGCTGGGAGAATCCTGGTGGATTTGGGAGCTGCAGAGAGGGGAGGGAAGGGAAGGATCCTGCGAGGACACAGCTCTGCTGTGCCACCCCCAGAGGTGACAGCAGGGACAGCCCAGCCAGGCCACCCCGTGTGTGGCCCCCAGTTGGATTCAGCTGCTGCTCCAGCCTTGCCAGAGCCAGGATTTGAGGGCAGGGATCCCAAATTCCCTGCTGGGGCTCTCCTTGTGTCCACCTTGGCACCACCTGAGCCTGGGACCTGCTGGGGGATGTCTCTGCCAAGGGTTGTCCCTGTCCCTGCCCGGGGCTGGCAGAACCAGGAGGGGCTCAGGAGCTCCAGCTGGAGCTCAGGGGGCTCCCAGCCCTCCACCATCTGCTCCCAGCCTGGCTGGCTCCAGGAGATGCCAGAAATCCCCCTGGGTTTTTGGGGAGCAGCCCGGGCTGGGATGGAGGGTGTTGCTGTGGCTGCTCAGTGCTGGGGATGCTCCGAGCACACCTGGAGGCTTTCTTGGTGGAGAAAAGGGAAATTCCTGCCAAAAATAATTAAAATAAAAGCATTCCCAGCCTGAGGATTCCCTCCTGCCCTGGGGTTTGTGGGGCAGTCACAGCCCCCACAGGCAGCTCTGTCCCCTCTGCTGTCACCTGCACATCAGCCTGGCCCCTCGGGAGCGGGAGGGGATTGGGAGTGGTGTCCCTGCCGTGCATTTCCCTCTGTCCCTGCTCTGGTTTTCCCCTCTCTGGGCTCTCACAGCACCTTGCAAAGCGAGGAATGCCCAGGGCTAATCCCTGGAAAGAAAAATCCACATTTTCTGCTTCCTCCTCCGAGCTCTGCTCCCCGCTCTGAGCAGCGCAGGGCCGGGATCGTGCCACAAAGCTGGGGACAACCCCTGTGCCCTTCCGTGTGCTGGAGCCTCCTGAGCCATCCCATAACGCCCTGTCCTGGCTGTCCCCACAGCACTGGGAGCTGCTGGTGCTGGAGAAGCTCAAGTGGGACCTGGTGTCGGTGATTGCCAACGATTTCCTGCCGCACATCCTGCACCGGCTGCCGCTGCCCGCCGACAAGGGGGAGCTGGTCAAGAAACACGCCCAGACCTTCATCGCCCTCTGTGCCACAGGTGGGTGCTGCCTGGGCCCAGGGGGGCTGCCACACCTGGGAGGGGCTCCCCACCCTTTTTTGGGAGCTGGGGGCCCGCCTTTATTGCAGCCAGAAGCGGGATAATGCTCCTGGGTGCCAGCAGAGCCGTGTGCCAGCCTCTTGCTGTGCCCGTGGGAGGTGGCCAGGGCTGAATCCCAGCTTTGCTCAGCCTCTCCCTCGGTCTCTGGAGCCAGCTGATCCCAGGATTTCTCCTGAAAGCCTGGCCCTTGTAGTCCTGAGTTTCAAGCCTGAATGTTTTGATATTAAAAAGGGTTCTTTCCCAGGCTTTCTTCTGGTAAACAGAAGAACAATGTTTTGTAAATATAAGAATGTTTACATTCTTTCTTATAGAAGGGACCTTCTTCTGATGTCCCTCTGGGGTGAGCAATTGGTAGAAAAGTTTATCTTTTGTGTTACCAATCAAATTGGCCTCTGACATTCTGTATAAAGAGGAGCTCATCCCACAATAAAGCAGAACCCAGGACACCTGCAAAAACAGCTGGAGTCTCCTCTGTTCGATGTCTGCTGCGACAGGCCCTGGTGCTCAGCTGCTGCTCAGAGTGCTCATGGTGGTGGGCAGCCCTGGGGTGGCCTGGGCTGGTTCCATGCTCCTCCAGCCCCATTTCCAACCCTGGGGTGGCCTGGGCTGGTTCCACGCTCCTCCAGCCCCATTTCCCACCCAGGGACGGACTGGTCATGGTGATGGTCAGCCCAGGGATGGACTGGGCTGGTTCCACGCTCCTCCAGCCCCATTTCCAACCCTGGGGTGGAGTGGCCATAGTGATGGTCAGCCCTGGGGTGGCCTGGGCTGGTTCCACGCTGCCCCATCCCCGTTTCTCCCCGCCACACCGCACACCCCGGGGCAAACCCCTCTCCCAAAGCCCTCCTGCGTCCCCACTAACGGCTCCTTCCCCCCGCTCTGGTGGCCCGGTGCTGGCTGCAGACTACACCTTCGTCATGTACCCGCCCTCCATGGTGGCCACGGGCAGCATCGGCGCGGCCGCGCACGGCCTGGGGCTGGCGCCGGGCGGCTGCAGCGGCGAGGCCCTCACGGAGCTGCTGGCCGGGATCACGGGCACCGAGGTGGTGAGTGCACCGGGCCGGGCAGGGCCAGAGCCCCCCACGGCAGCCGGGGTGTGGGGGCTGCACTGCTCCAGAGCAGCCTGCACGTGTCACCTGTGCCAGGGGGCCCTGCCTGCAGGTGGCCGTGCTGAGGGAGAGGCTGGGTGGGGTGGTCATGGGGGTGGTCAGCCTGGGATGGACTGGTCACAGTGGTGGTCAGCCTGGGGTGGACTGGCCATGGGGTGGTTAGCCTGGGATGGACTGGTCACAGTGGTGGTCAGCCTGGGATGGACTGGTCACAGTGGTGGTCAGCCTGGGGTGGACTGGCCGTGGTGGTGGTCAGCCTGGGGTGCAGGGATGGGCTCCCCAGGGCCCTTCCAGCCCCAGCTGCTCTGGGATTCTGTGGGACTGTGCTGCTCAGCCGGAGCTGCCCTGGCCTGAGGAGAGGCAGGCGCTGTGGGATGATCCCAAACACAGCCGCGGGCAGGGCAGGGCAGGGCGGGGTGGCTCCGGGCCTTTGAAATGCCACACAAAGGGCAGGATCCGTTCCCTGCCCGGGCAGGTGTTGGCAGGATCGGGTTCTCGGGCTGGGATGGGGACGGGGACGCGCCGGGCTCGGCATCTGCTCCCCTCAGTGTCCGGTTGCAGGAAAGGAGGGGCTGGGACATGAAACCTGCCCGGTTTGGGGACATCAGGATGTTGGGGGGGGGGGTTTGCAGCCCCTCCAGCGCCCTTGGAGCGGGGACAGGGATCCTGGGCAGGGACAGGGATCCTGGGCAGGGCCAGGGATCCTGCTGGGCTCTGCAGGGACAGGGATCCTGGACAGGGATCCTGGGCAGGGACAGGGATCCTGGGCAGGGACAGGGATCCTGGGCAGGGACAGGGATCCTGGGCAGGGACAGGGATCCTGGGCAGGGACAGGGATCCTGGGCAGGGACAGGGATCCTGGGCAGGGACAGGGATCCTGGGCAGGGACAGGGATCCTGCTGGGCTCTGCAGGTCGCTGCAATTGGGAGCTTTTCCTCTGCCCTTTGATCTGCTCCCCTGCCCAGGTCAGTCACATTCCCCTGCCAGGACCTGGGTCAGGGCTGGGCGTGGCTGCCACCAGGCTTTGTCCTGCGGGAGGCTCCCGATCCCTTTGTGCAGATGGAATTTTTTTGTTCTCCGGAGCCTTTTTAAAGAGAGAATCAGTGCAGCCACCTGCTCCCAACCTGCTCTGGGAGGTCGGGGCTGTGCAGGGAACAGGTGGGAAGCAGGGAGGGCTCTGTGCAGGGAGAGGAGCTGAAATGGAGCCCAGCACCCTCCTGTCCCCTCCTGTCCCTCCCCAGCGTCTGCTGTGCCCCCTGCCCAGGTGTGGGGTGCCTCACAAACAGCTCCAGCCTCTGGCAGCTCCTCCTGGGATGTGTCCACGGAATTTTGGGCTCCTGGGAGAGCACCTGGGCTCAGCCAGCCTCCCCCAGCCTGGTGTTGCTGCTTCTCCCTGAGCGTGGCCCTGCCGTGTCCCCAGGCTGTGCCTCAGTTTCCCCTCTGGAGTGGCCATTCCCTTCTTGCAGCCCCCAGGCCGGGCTGGGCAGTGCTGGGGGTGCAGGGCTGGGCGTGGCTGGGCGTGGCTGGGCGTGGCCAGGCTGGCTCTGGCATCTGACGAGAATGGGAAGAGCTGGGAGAGCCTTGGGGACGGAGAGCCTGGGATGGTGATGGACAGCCCATGGTCAGGTGTCTGAGGTGACCCCATGGCCAGGTGTCCCTGGTGATGGTCAGGCCCTGTCCAGGTGTCCCTGGTGATGGTCAGCTCCTGTCCAGGTGTCCCTGGCCCTGCACAGCTCCTGTCCAGGTGTCCCTGGCCATGCACAGCTCCTGTCCAGGTGTCCCTGGCCGTGCACAGCTCCTGTCCAGGTGTCCCTGGCCATGCACAGCCCCTGTCCCAGTGTCTGGCCCTCGGGCCCGGAGGTGCTGGGGCAGGAGGAGGCTGCTCTCACAGGAAGCCTCAGGGAAGGGGAGCTGGGCGTTGCTATTTTGGCTCGCCACATCCTCTGTCAGTTTCTAAGAACCCCTGGTGGATTCCTGGTAAGAGATTTCGGGGTGTGACAATGTCCCGTGAGGTGCAAACTGTCACCGGGCTGGGCTGTGGCCCCGGGGTGTCCGAGTGGGAGTTTCCTCCTCTGCTCACAGCTCACAGGGGAAAAACCAGAGCAGGGTTTGCATTTCTGGCCAGTGCTGCTGCTGCTGGCAGCCCCCTGTGCCTTTCTGTGCGTGTCCCCCAGCTCTGGGGCCCCGGGGGGTGTCACAGAGGGGACAGGAGGGTGAAAACCGTGTGAGAAGCTCGGGAGCCACAGCGTGGCTCTCCCAGCGTGGATGGGAGGTGCTGCAGGGTGGGGTTTGGGTCAGGGAGGGTCCTGCTGCCTCAGGGGCACCCAGCAGATCTCCTGTGCCCAGGACCAGCAGAGCTCTGGGAGACAGGGGGATCACAGGGACAGCCAAGCTTTTGGGATCTGGGAAGTTTGGCCTGTGCAGAGCTGCCCTGCCCTGCCTCACCACAGTGCTGGGACTTTGGGAAGCTCTGCTGGACACAACATTCCTGCAGGATGGAGTCAGCAGGGAGGAGGACAACCAGAGCGTGGGGCTTTGCCTGGGGAGGGACAACTGATGGAGAAAAATCCCCTTTTCCCTGTGTTCAGATGCCCCGGGGTGGGGTCAGAGGTGCAGCGCAGCAGCTGCTCTGAGCCTTCCCTAAAGCTCCCAGCCCCGAGGAGCAGGGATCTGATGCCTGCTGTGTGTTTCCCTGTTCCAGGACTGCCTGAAGGCCTGTCAGGAGCAGATCGAGGCAGCCTTAGCCGAGAGCCTGAAGCAGGCATCCCAATCCCAGCAGGAATTCAGCGCCAAGGCCGCGGCCTACGGGGGCAGCCAACCCACGAGCACCCCCACGGACGTCACCGACATCAACCTGTGACCCAGTGCCCTTCCCCAGAGCCCCTCCCTGTGCACCCCCAGCTCGCTGCATCCCCCCCTGCCCACCCAGCGCCTCCGAGGGGCCCTTCCCAGGCTGGGAATGAGGAGTGGGATCCGTGCTCGGAGCTGCTGCAGGCGGCCAGGGGGGAGCGACCGAGGTGGTGCCGGGGAATGCTGGGGGAGCAGGAGCCTGGAATGCTGGGCACGGGGAGCAGGAGCCTGGAGGAAGTTGGAATTGTTTCTCTGTTGGTGTTCCCCGGCTCTCTGGGGTGTTCACGGTGACTTCCAGCCCCGTGAGGGACAAAAATCATGGAGAGCCAGCCCCTGCAGGACCCGAATCCTCCACACCTCCTCTGGGGCTCGTGGAGCAGCTGCTTGGTGGCCCCTCGGTGCCCATCGCTTCGTGCCACATCCCCAGAGCTCCAGGGGAAGTTGTGCAGCTGCTTCTGCTTGGAGAGGACTCGTGGGGCTTGTCTGTTGTTGCTGTTGGATGTGGGATTTCGGGGACGTGTCCCCGTCCGTGCCTTAGGAGGAGCTCAGGGTCGGGCGCCGGCCCACGGAGGCTGCTTAATTTATTGTTCACTGCTGGGAAACGGGCAGGGAAGAGAGCTGGCAATGCTGGCTGGGGCCTGGATGCTGCTCTCCTCTCCTTCCCAAAAAAGTGCCTTCCCCCTTCGCCCCTTCCCTGGCTCCCTGGGCAGTGGGGGACTCTCCTGGGAGGCTGGTTGGTCCTTTGGTAGCTTAGGCATCAGACTAGGATTTAAGGAAAACCTTTCAATGTGCTGCTATAGTCTGGGATGCATCACTTCCACTCTTCCAGGGCAGGGATTTGGGATCATGCTCAGGAGAGGGCTGTGTTCATCCACGTGGATCCCAGCTGCCTCCTGACAGGGTGGAAAACTTTGCTGCGCACTTGAGTTGGAAAAGCAATTAGTGCATTTTTTTTTTTGTATTGTTGTCGTTGATCCTGTTAGTTTTTTATAAAAATTGTTGTAAAACAGGAAAAAAAAAATAATGCTGCTTTTCTATGAGAAAACAATTACAGAGTGGAATTAACCAGGAGAAGCCAGAGGCTCCGCAGGGATGGGAGGCACTGCTGCTGCCTGGGGACCTCTGGACATGTGGCTGTTGTCCTGCCGTGGGGAATGTGGAAAAGGAGGTAGAAATCTTCCTTTCTGGATGCCAGCAGCCACCAAAAAAAAAAAAAAATCCGGCGGAAAAAGGTGGGGCTGCTGCTCCTCCCTAAGCCTGCCTGGTCCGGAAACCCACGGAGCCGCTGCCTCCTGCGAGCAGGAGGGCTGGGACAGAGCCTGGCTGTGCAAAAGGAAATGTGTTTCTTTCTTTTTTTTATATATATATATATATAAATGAGGTTTTTAATTTAAGAGTAAACTGGTTTGGTGTTCACTCGCATGAGTCCCGCTGCTGGGAGAGCCAGAGAACCCTGTGGTGTTGCAATAAAATATTTTAAACAAAAAAAAACCAACCTCGGTGACTTGAGGGTTTCCCTGCGCTGTTCCCTGGATGGGGCTTGGATCTTTCCCTGGTGCTGGGGATCCCTTGGGAGCTCTTGGAATGGGGAGAGGGCAGGCAGGACCCTGAGGGACACCTGGGGCAGCTCAGGGATGGTGATGGGGTCAAAGAGCTTCCTGCAGGTGAGCTGCTCTTCCCAGCAGGCTGGAGGGCCCTGGAGCAGCTCAGGTGAGTGCCAGGTGCTCTGTGCCTCGTGCTCATCAGCCTCTGGCTTCTTCCAAGTAAGATAAAACCAGGAAGTCACAGAAGAGGCTGTGTGGGGACCCAGCTCCTGCTCCTGCCATCGGAGGTGACAGCAGGAGGCAGCTGCCCTTGGCACAGCTCAGGGTGCAGCAGGGGCTCCTCTCGGTGGCCACAGAGGTGGCAGTGACAGTGGGTCCTGGGGAAGTGCAGGCCCCTGGAAAAGTCCCCCAGGGTTTTCCAGCAGAGGTGGCACTTGGGCACCGTGCCAGGAGCTGGCCAGGCAGGTGGCCTCACGGCCAGGTGAGGATGGTGGCCCCGTGGCTTCAGGAAATAAACCCTGGGGGGCTTTGAGTGTTCAGGCAAACCCCTGGGCAAGGAGTTGCAGAAGCTGGTGGGGACAGGGACAGGCTGGAGCACGCTGGGCAGACCCAGCCCCGAGTGACTGACACGGCTCTGGTTTTATTTCCAAGTACAGGAAGAAGCCAAAGTGTCCCAGTGCTGGTGGCACCGGGCCCCTGGGTGGCACAGGGGTGCCCTGCCCCGTGACAGCAGCACAGGGCTCTCAGCCCAGCTCTGTGGGCACAGTCCATTCCCAGCTCAGAGCAGCAGGATGGCAGCAGGATGCTCCTGATGCAGCAGGATGCACCAGGATGCAGGCAGGATGCTCCTGATGCAGCAGGATGGAGGGAGGATGCTCCTGATGCAGCAGGATGCAGCAGGATGCAGGCAGGTTGCTCCTGATGCGGCAGGATGCTCCTGCTGCAGCTCCCAGCAGCATCCCAGGCCCCAGCCTTTCCCTGCTCATTCCATGGCCGCCCCCTGCTCCCCTTCCACGTCCCTCGTCCCGGAGTTCATCAGCTCCCGGCGGATCTCGGGCGAGATCTGCGGGTGGCTGTGGAACTTGAGCAGCTCCAGCAGAGCCTCCTTCTGCTCCGAGGACAGGTCCTCCTTGTAGCGCTGGGCCAAGGCCAGCAGGCTCTGGTGCCACAGCACGGGCAGCAGCCGCTGCTCCCTGCGGAAGGCCAGGAAGTGGAAGACCAGCGCGTCGAGCACGCGGAAGGGCAGCGCGTATTTCTTGTCGATGAGCAGGCGCAGGAAGATGCTGTTGGCACCGTTGTACTGCATCTCAGCCAGCTTCAGCAGCGCCGCGCTGCGGGACAGGGACAGCTCAGGGACAGGGACAGGGACAGGGCAGAGCTGAGGGGACAGGGACAGGGCCACGGGGATATGGGAGAGCTGAGGGGACAGAGCCATGGGGATACGGGAGAGGTGAGAGGACAGGGGAGAGCCACAGGGACAGGGGAGAGGTGAGGGGACAGGGGAGAGCTGAGGGATCAGGGGACAGGGACACAGAAGACGTGAGGGGACAGGGGACAGGGCCACAGGGACATGGGAGGGGTGAGGGGACAGGGGACAGAGCCATGGGGACAGGGGACAGAGCCACGGGGATATGGGAGAGGTGAGGGGACAGTCACAGGGACCAGGCAGGGGCTTAGGGTCAGGGCATGGAGCCACAGGGACTGAGGAACAGCCACGGGTGCTCGGGGTCAGGACAGAGCCACGGGGACAGAGGAGGGGCCAGGCAGGAGCCTTGGGGACAAAGAAGGGACCACAGGGGTTGGGGGGGACCAGACAGAAGCCACAGGGACCAAGGAACAGGCAGAGCCAAAGCCACGGGGATGGGGCTCGGGACCACAAGAGCTTCTCCTCCAGGGGCCCTGGGAGAGCTCTTCCCCCCAGCCCCTGGGGGCCTCACCTGGAGTGCAGGACGGGGATGGAGCACTTGGTGAGGATGCTGCCGATGATGATGGCCTCCCTGAGCGTGCACGTGCCGGACTCACACAGCGGGATGAGGATCCCTGGGAATGGGGACAGTCAGGCACCGACCACCCTCATCCCCAGGCACAACCCCAGGCTCAGCCCCTTCCCCCTGAGCCCTGGGGTCAGCAGGAGAGGGGAGAGCACAGGGCAGCTTCGGCAGGAGAGGCTGCCCTGAGCTCTGTCCTGTGGGCTGGGGACAGTCCCTGGGGCTTGGGGACAATCCCTGGAAATCACCACTCTTGCAGCAGCAGCTGGAGGGTCCCTGCCATGCAACAGCCCCTCGGGTACCCAGCCATGGCCCAGAGGAGACCCTGCAGGAGCCCTACCCTTGAACCAGGCTGCTGGCTTGAACAGAGCCTTCTTCAGAGCCATGTACAGGTGGAAGTTGAGCCGCTTGTACTCGGCGATGTCGTCGCGGATCCGCGGCAGCAGCACCAGGTTGTAGAAGCGCTGGGCCATCCTCTCCTTCAGGTTGGAGGAAAATATCCTGGCAGCAGCAAAGCACAACGGGATGGATGAGGAAAGGAGGCCAGATGGGCAGGTTGGTGTTTTGTAAATCTGACTCCAGTTATGGGGGGGAAAAAAAGCCAAAAATCCCGTGCCAGAGGGTCCCTGAGGTGACCTCACCTGGTGGCCTGGTACATGGCAGCAGCTGTCCACGTCTCTGGCTCAGTGATGTAGAGGATCTGCTCCCAGTTGGACAAGGCAGGAATGATTTTAAACGCTTTGGGAAGCTTCCCACTCCTGTACTTGGACAGCACCTTCAGAGAGAGAGACACGGGCCAGGCCGTGACTGGGGGCAGTGACAGCAGGGACACAGCACGCTGTCCCCTCCCTCAGCACCTCAGGGGGTGGCTGCGGGTTCAGCTGCTCCGGCCTCACCTCCCTGACACCCCTGTAGACCTCCAGGACCCGGGGGTCGAGCTGGGACATGGGGCAGCCCGAGATCTCCGACAGCGCCGTCTCCACCTCCGTCTGCTTCTCGGTGATCTTCTCCATGATGATATCGGCCAGGGTGCGCCTGGGGCCGGCACGGGGCACGGTCAGTGCGGGGCCAGGGAGGGCTGGCAGGGGCCAGCTGGGGTCTGTGCAGGGCCGCCACGGGACCAGGGGGAGAGCCGGGGCTGGCGGGGGGATGACACGGGATGGGGGTGAGCTGGGGGCTGACGTGGGACAGGGATTGAGTCGGGGGCTGAGACAGGACGAGGGGTGAATCGGGGGTCGCATGGGGCTGACAGCAGGCAGGGCAGGGCCGGGGTCCGTGCAGGGAGGCGGCCCCGGCGCGGTGCAGCCCCCTCCTCACCTCAGCGGCGGGTTCTTGTTCATGAACATCTCGATGGCTTTCTCGTCCTCGGGGTCCACCTCCACCTCCCCGCCGTAATCCCCGCTCCGTCCCGCGGCCGCCGCCGCCTTCTCCAGCGAGGGCCATTCCTCATCATCCTCCGAGTCCGAGGCGGGACCTGCGGGGAGCGGCGCTGCCTCAGCCCGGAGCCGCGCACCTTCGGGGGTCCCGGAGGATCCCGGTGGGTTCCGGGGGGCTCACCGAGAAGCGCGCCGGGCTGCCGGGGGGCTGCGGGCGCTCCGGGGCCGTGCTCGGCCTCCAGCTCCTCCTGCTGCCGCCGCGCCTGCTCCAGGATGCGCCGGGACAGCCGCGCGTCCACGAACTCGTCCCCGCCGCCATCCCCGCCCTGCTCCTCCGCCCCGCCGGGGCCCCCGCGCCTCGCCCGGGCCCGCGGGGCCGCGTCCTGCAGGATCTGCTCGGCCAAGGGCAGCGCCGGGGCCGGGCCGGAGCCCCGAGCCCGCCGGGCCTTGGGCATCGCGGCGGAACCGGGCAGCCACCGGGTCCGGACACCGGGAGCGACACGTGGGTTCTGTCCCCGCCTGTTCCGGTGGCCCTGGGCCCGCCCGTTCCGGTGGTGCCATGGGGGTCACCTGGTGAGCGCGGGGGGCTCCGGGACGGGCGGGAGAGCACCGGGGGGGGCTCCGGGAATGGGGGGCGGCACTGGGATGGGCTCCGGGAATGGGGAGGGCTCCCCGCGGGGACAGTCTCGGAGACACGGGGAGAATCTCCGGGTGGAGTGTGCGGAGCAGTCCCGGGGACACGGGCAGGGGGCCGGGGGCGCGGCCGGCGGTGCCCCGGTGGGTGGGTGAGCCCCGGTGGGTGGGTGAGCCCCGGTGGGTGGGTGAGCCCCGGTGGGTGGGTGAGCCCCGGTGGGTCGCTGAGCTCCGGTGCCTGTCGCAGCGTGTCGCAGGTGCCGGTGGCCGAGGGCAAGAGCGTGCAGCAGACGGTGGAGCTGCTGGCGCGGCGGTTGGAGGCGCTGGGCGCGGACAAGCAGGGGACATTCGGCGTGGACTGCGAGACCTATCACACCGCGGCCGCCCTCGGCACACAGGGTCAGCAGGGCCGCGGGCCAACGGGGATCCCCTTCTCCAAGCTCCTCTTTCTTTCCTTGCTGTCCTTTTCCTTTTCTCCCCCTTTCCTTCTCCTTCCCCACCTTACCCGGAGGTGTTGAGGCGGTGCCTGGGTCTGATGCTGGTTGATGTGGTTTAGGGCTTACAGTGGCAGGGCTGAGGGTTGGACTGGCTGATCTTAAAGGTCACTTTGATTTTCATTAGTCTATGATTCCACAGTTCTTTCTTCTCTTTCCCCTTTTCCTCTCCCCTCTTCCCCTCCTTTTTTCCCTTCTCCCTCCTCCCTCTGGATCCCCACATCCCTTCCAGGCACTGATGTGATGTTCACCACGGTGGCATTGAGCCCACGCAGCCCCAGCTCTGCTCAGCTGTTGTTCCCATTGGAATCTTCCAGAGCAGCTTTTTCCTGCTTTTTTGGCAGCTGGAACTTGGAGGAGAGGCTGAGCCCAGGCTCCCTCCGACCCAGTGGGTGGGAGGTGGGTGCTCCTGGGCTTCTCCTTTCACCTCACCCCGAGCCATGCTGGTGTCTTCCTTTTTCCTGTGAATTTCCAGAAAGAAACCCAAGCTCTTCCCTGAATGAACACCATAATCAACGTGTGAGGATCCAGCATTAAAGCAAGGAGGACAGAGGCAGGCAGAGGAGCTGCTCTGAGGCAGGAATGTTGTTTCTGCAGCCCGCCTCGCTCGCTGTCGTTGCAGGGCAGACGGGGAAGCTGATGTACGTCATGCACAACTCCGAGTACCCCCTGAGCTGCTTCGCCCTCTTCGAGAACGGGCCCTGCCTCGTGGCTGATGCCAACTTTGACACCCTCATGGTGAAGCTCAAGGGCTTCTTCCAGAACGCCAAGGCCAACAAGATCGAGAGCCGCGGCACCCGCTACCAGTACTGCGACTTCCTGGTGAAGCTGGGCACGGTCACCATGGGCCCCAGCGCCAGGGGCATATCCGTGGAGGTGAGAGCCCCTTGGGCAGGGTGGGGAGGGCATGGACAGGCAGGAAAATGCTGTGGGAGAAGCTGGAGAAGGAAGGTTTAGGGGTGATCTGATTGAGGGCGTCTGAAGCGAGCCGACGGGGAAGGTGGAGAGAGTTTTATTTATTTACAAGGGTCTGGAGTGCCAGGAAAAAGTGGGAAGGGCTTCACTCTGCCAGAGGGAAGGGATAGATGTGAAATTGGGAAGAAATTCTTCCCTGTGAGGGTGGGAAGGCCTTGGTATAAATTTCCCAGAGAAGCTGTGGCTGCCCCTGGATCCCTGGAAGTGTCCAAGGCCAGGTTGGACGTTGGAGCAGCCTGGGACAGTGGAAGGTGTCGCTGCCCTGGATGAGCTTTTAAGTCCTTTTCCCAAACCATTCCATGATTCTGTAATTCCCCATCCTGTGTCCCAGTTGTGCTGCTGGTGCAGCAGGCTGGTTTGCATCTCCTCTCCCAAGGTTTAATCCAGGCAGGTGCTGCAGGGCTGTCCTTGCAGTGGGACTGCATGCAGGAATGCCATCCAGATAAAAAGCTGATTAAATTCCAGCTGCACAGCATGAGCAGCATCCCTCAGGTTAATCACCACGGTGAAGGGGATAAAACAACCCTCTACAGTGCTAATTCTGTGCTGATTTGGGACTTGCTGTCCTTCCCTTTGCATTTTACCTTCCCTTCCCTTTGGAAAGGGTCTCTTGCATGTTCCCAGCATGTCCTGTCTTATTTACATTTACCCATCCTTATTAGATGCTGAATATTTCGGGGGGTTTCCATGAAAAGTCTTCCCTGCAGGGAGGCTCCAGGGCTCTGGGCTGTGTTCCCAGGTGGAATACTGCCCCTAGCTCAGCTCCAGGGCTCTGGGAGGTGGAATTCTGCCCCTAGCTCAGCTCCAGGGCTCTGGGGTCTGTTCCCAGGAGGAATTCTGCCCCTAGCAGCAGCTCCAGGGCTCTGGGGTCTGTTCTCAGGAGGAATTCTGCCCCTAGCAGCAGCTCCAGGGCTCTGGGGTCTGTTCCCAGGTGGGATTCTGCCCCTAGCTCAGCTCCAGGGCTCTGGGAGGTGGAATTCTGCCCCTAGCTCAGCTCCAGGGCTCTGGGCTGTGTTCCCAGGTGGGATTCTGCCCCTAGCTCAGCTCCAGGGCTCTGGGCTGTGTTCCCAGGTGGAATACTGCCCCTGTGTGATCGCCAATGACTGCTGGAACCTGCTGATGGAGTTCATGCAGAGCTTCATGGGCAGCCACACGCCCGGGGTCCCGTCGGTGTTCGGCTCCAAGCACGACAGCGCCTACAGCCCCGCGGACACCATGGTGCAGTACATGGAGCTCTTCAACAAGATCCGCAAGCAGCAGCAGGTGCCCGTGGCTGGCATCAGGTGAGGAGGGTGCCCTGGAGCTCCTGGCAGCATCCTGGCTGCCTGGCTGGATCAGGAGTCCCTCCAAAATGGGGTTTTTTTCTTTCTTGGTCTTTGACGTGTCGAAGTTTTCTGGTGCTGTGTGTAATTCTGGGATTGTTGGATCCGTGGTTCTGTGGTTTTTTGGGCAGTGTTTCCTGCAGGGAATTGCTGTTTATCCACAGGGAAAAAGAGAACTTCCAGCTAAAAGCAAGGGCAGGGCTTCTGTGATTATAGAAATCTCTTAAATTTATATTTTTTTACATCTACGTTGGTGTTTTGTTGTATTTCATCCCAATAAAACGCTGGATTTTGGGAGGAGTTGTCCCTGCAGAGTGAGGGTTGTGCTGGTTTGTGTTGTTTATTTAGAGAGTCTTCCCTTGGATTTGCTTCAAGAGCTTTATGCCCCCAAAGCAAACATTTCCCTGTGAAAAAAAACAGGAATTCTTGCATTTCCCAGCTCTTGGCACACTCTTACCTTGCCTTCATCCTCTGTGGCTGATGGGAATATCAAAATCTGCTGCCTCTCAATGAAGGCTCTGGATAAATTAAAAAATAAAATAAATAAGCCTGGCAGGAGCTTTGTGGGGCACTGAGAGAATTCCAGCTGCTTTATCCCGTTGTTTTTAAGGTAGGCAATAAATATCCTGTCCCTGCACACCATTTGAGGAATCCTGATGGCTTCAGATTCAATGGAAAAAGGAAGGATTTGGGTAGTAAGAGCCAAAAATTCATTGTAAGACATAAAGATATCACTTCAATATATTTTTTTTCCTTAATATTCCTGGGAAGGCAACAGAAAAAATATTGTTGGCTCCTTGCCCATACAAGTCTGAAGAGCAAAGAAAATAGAAGTCATTTGTCTTAAACAGGTGTTCTTGTTTTTTTTTTTTTTTTTTCTGAAGCCAAAAGGAAAAAACAGCGGATTTGGGACTTGATTTTCTGGCTGAGAACTGTTGTTTTTTTTTTAAATATGATTCTCTGATTATCCTTTATACCTGGAAACCTAATTAACTATTAGAGTGCTCAGAGCTTGTAGTTGAGAGCATTTAATAAATTTAAGCAGGGCCCAGAAAGAGGTGGTTCATGAGCCATAAGAAATGGCACCATGTCCCCTAAGTGTGGTAGAAATTCCAGCATGCTGAATATACTGAATTTTTTGCAGCTCTTAGCCCCAAGTTCATGACTTTTGTTGGACTGTGAAAATTCACTAAACAGTCCAGTTCCACCTAGTTAAACTGGGAAAACTTAGGGAAACAAACTAGGATTTGTAGGGATGGTTACCCCTGTCCTGTTTCTCATTACAAGCCTTAAGGTTAAAAAAAAACCCCTCTTAATGAGCAGATTAGTCATGGTGAATGTTGGTAATGCTTTGTTAATTCCCGAGGTTGCTCCGTAACCAGAGATGTCAAAACTCTGCTCATGTGCCTAAAAAATATGGAAGTGTGTGCTGGAATCCCTGTGGATTCCTGGGCTTTTATTAATACATTGTGCTGTTCCTGGAGTTTGAAAAAGGGACCCCTGGAGCCACGTTCTGCCTTTAATTAACCCCTTGACGTCAGTGGGTTTCCAGAGACGTGAGGATGAGGAGGATTTAGTTCTTTATGTCCCAGCAAAGCCCGTTGCTGTATTCTGGGAATGAGGGAATCAGCTGCCTCTGCAGCTTTTTGCTCCCTTGATGGCCAAAATTATTCTTTTTCCCTAAAAAAATTTCCTTGTTTTGCCTGTCAAATCACAGTTTGGAAGGTTGGTTGTTTTCTCAGAGGTAGAGGTGGCCACGCTGAGGTCCTGCTCAGTCGTGGATCCTTTTTTTTTTCCTGCTTCTGCACCTCTCAAAATCTTTGTCAGTGTTGTTTCATTCCCTAAACTGAAGCCTGACCAAGAGGGAGCAGGGATTTTGGGAATGGAGGCCTCACCCTTGCATGGTTTATTATTTATCTTTATTTCTTTATACAGGTGATGTTATCAGGGTCACAACTGCTTCAGTGGCAGAGCCAGTCCCAAGTCCCGCTGCCACCCCAGGGGATTTTTGGGGCTTTTGTTCTGTTCTTGTGCCGTGGCATTTTTTTAATCTCACAAAGAGAGCGAGGATCGTTACTGTCCAATTTTAATTCTTAGACGTTGCAGGCTGATTGCAGCTGTGCCAGTGTGGATTTCTGTGCGGGTACAGGGTCAGAATGGGCCAGGCCTGGTGCCACCATCACCTCGGGGTCCCTGTCACCTCAGGGGCCATGTGGGGTGCGACCCCCATTTTCTCCAAGCCCCTATCTCAGGTTTGCCATCACCTCATCGTGCCCCTCTTGGAGCCTTCCCATCACCTCAGGGAGCTTTTGGGGTGCCCCCTCAGGGTCCCCATCACCTCAGAGCCCCCACTGCTCCCTGGTCAACTCAGGGACCCTTTGGGATGTCCCCACATCACCTGAGGGTCTTCATCACCTCAGAACCTCCTTGCCCCCCCTCCCATCACCTCAGGGACCCTTTAAGATGTCCCCTCAGGGTCTTTATCACCTCAGAACTCCCTTGGCACCCCCCCCCCCCCCCCTC